>APFE030022378.1:0-19926 GCA_000404065.3 Pinus taeda
TTGACATTTCAAGGAAATATGCTGCAGAAAAACCCGAATCCCCGATTTCGTAGCGCAGGTAATTATGAAATGACATACTGCGCTACGAAATGGCTGCTCAATGATATGCTGCGGAAAGGTGGAAAATGATTGCGCAGCTAAACTGGCCAATCATATTACGCTGCGAAATTATGCAAAATCGAAATGATGCAATCAAGACAAGACATGCTATGAGAGATGGTATCTAACGGTTTTTTACAAGGACTTACATCAATACCTTTGGAAAAACTAATTTCAAAATGACACACCTAATAACCTATTGACTTGAACCAAAAATTTTATATGGATCTTTGGACATAGGTGAACTGTAGTTTTAAGTGATAACAGATTCTAAGAATGAAGAACTATTTCATGTTATAAGACTACTATGAGAACATGAACGAAAGAGTAGACATCTTAATCTTGAAGGGTAAGGCTAATATCTAGTGGGAATATTTGAGGAATGTAAAATATATCAGAGAGGAGGAGTTGTCTTGGAGGATATTTGAAAGGTACTTTAGGGGGATGTATCTATCTGAGAGATACTATGACAAGTCCAAGGAATTCTATGAGCACAAATTCCAGAAGTTATCAGTTTATGAATATACAACTACTTTTTTGGAACTACTAAGATATGTGCCTTACAATAAGGGTGCGATTAAAAATAATCAAAGATATCTCAATGAACTACTTCAGGAATTCGAGGAAAATATATAATTCAAAGGGGCTAAAACACTGGTTGATTCCATCAAGAAAATGAAGTATTGTTACAAGAAATAAAATCATAATCATAATTTTAGCATCGATTGTAAAACAAGGTGAAAAACCCATTTTTAAAGGGAAAGGAACGAATTCTATAAAAGGAATAGTTAAATTTTCCACTCATACAAAGGATGAGTATCAACCAAAAAACACTACTACTGATAGGTACTGATTCACCAAACCTAGAAAAGAAGAAGCCTAGAGGTTCAAAGGAGGACCTATGTTTTGTTGGAGGGGTGGAGAGAACCACTGGCAGAGAGAATATATTTAATAATAGTGGAATGGTCCATGGACATAAAATTTGCAAGAAGAAAAAACTATGAAGGATGTGGGTCAAAGTATGCCAAAATTTTATTTTACATTGGACAACATGCATGCAAATCACCAAGAAACCTTGATTGAGATGGAAGGTATTATTCATAACCAACCAGTTTCAATTCTCATACAACCAAGTTTTCAATTTTAGTTACCTTAGCTATAGGATTTCAGAGAGGTGTGTGTTGCATAGCACTAATCATGACAAGTTTTGTCTACTATAATTGGCCACAGGGACTAAAAAATGGGTGGAACATGTAGTGAAATTATTCCTAATTGTGATAGGTGGCATGCCCATAAAAAATGTAAAATTATTACCACTTGGTTATTACGATGTATTAGTGAGTTTGTATTAGCTCGTAGACCATAAAACCAAATTTTATTGCTTCATAAAGTTGAGAGTGTCTCAATCAAAAATGGGAGAAGGTGACATTGCAGGGGAAAATAAAAGTTATGACAGTGAGGCAAATAATTATGCTGCAATCAAAGAGTTGTAGTAGAAAGGGGTTAAAGCTCTATGTTGTCGAAGTGACCAATGAATCAAAGGCAAAGGGAAGCATTATTGAAGAACACCCAATAATTAAATAATTCAATGATGTGTTCCTTGAAGAGATTAAAATACTACCACTAAGACGAGAAATTGACTTCTAAATTGAAGAATTTCTATGATCAACACTAGTACCCAAACCTCCATACCAAATGGGTACACCAACATTTCTAGAGCTGAAACTGCAAATGAAAGAGGTGTTGGACAAAGAATATATGAAACCCAATGTGTCACCCTAGGGAGTTTTTGAATTATTTGTGAATAGAAAGGATGGCACCCTAAGATAGTGTATTGATTATAGACAATTGAATAATGCCACAATCAAGACAAAATATCCTCTACCAAGGACCAATGATCTATTTGATCAGGTAAGGGGAGTTGTGGTCTTCTTGAAGACTGTTTTTAGGTATGGGTACCATGAGGTATGCATCAAATATGAAGATATTCACAAGACATCATTTATAACCAAGTGTGGACATTATGAATTTGTGTTTGTACCATTTGGAGTCACAAATGGCCCAAGAACATTCATGTGTTTAATGAACAATATTTTAAGTCCATCTTTACACATGATTGTATAGGGTTTTGTCGATGACATATTGGTTTATTCAAAAACAAAGGAGGAAAATGATTTTTTTTTGAAATAATGTTGTAATTGATGAGAGAGCATAAGCTCTATGGAAAACTCAACAAGTGTGAATTCTTCGAGTCCCAAGTTTAGTATTTGGGGCACATTGTCTCCAAAAAGGGAGCAGTGGTAGATTTGAAGAATATTAAAGCCATTATGGAATGGTCTACTCCTCACAATTTAATGGAATATATTTCATGGTATTTTTTTATTATTACTAGAGGTTCATCTCAAACATTGGGAATCCAGTGACAAAATTACAATGAAAAGGAGCAAAATTTCAGTGGACACCCTAATGTGAAGCGAGCTTTAAGTAGTTGAAATATTTTCTTACACATTCACTAATATTGAGGAGAGCATACCCAAAGAAATATTTTGTGGTATGCATAGATGCTTGCAAGGAATGGCTTAGTGGATTCCTAATGCAAGAAGCATAGGTGGTATGTTATGAGTCCAAGAAGCTTAATGAGCATGAAAAAAATTATCGTATTCATGATTTTGAGTTGGTGACAATAGTCCATGTACTAAAGATGTGGAGGCATTATCTCCTCATAATAAAATTTGTATTCATTCCTGATCATGGAGGTTTGAGGTATTTATTTAATCATACCAAGTAAAAATCAAGATAATCACAATGTTTAGCGTCAACTAGTGAGTTTGATTTTGGAATTAAGTACATAAAAGGCAAGGAAAACCAAATAGATAATACACTGAGGAAAATAATATAGGTAGCTCATGTATTAGCTATAAATTATTTTGAAGTGGATATCCAATAAAAGATTAAGGATGTCAGATGATGGGATGAGCACTACTAGCAAATCAAATAAGATTTGCAACAAGAGCCAAAAGCGATATTGAGAAAAAACTACTCACTTATAAATGATGGTTGTCTAAAATTTAATATAGAAGGTATATACCATGTATGTGAAACTTGAACAAGGCCATCTTGGGTGAATTTCATAAAATACCATATTCTAGTCACCCTAGTTTCCGAAAAATGATAACAACCATGGAAATAATGTACTATTTGTTGCGTATGAAGAAGGATGTGACGGAATACATTGTCGAGTGATTGAAATGCTAGCAAGTGAAGGTAGAGTGTAGACATCCAAAAATATTACTACGTCCAATGGCCATTCCTAAGTCAAATATGGAAGTTATATCAATGGACTTCATTACTAGACTTCCAAGAACATCTAGGCAACATGATGCCATAATGGTGGTGGTGAATAAGTTGAGAAAAATAGCTCAATTATGTAACCATTAAATCCACTGATAAGGAAAGTGATATTGCTCATATTTGTATAAGAGAAATAGTGAGATTACATGGGGTACCCAAGAATATCATCTTAGATAGGGATATTAAGTTCACCTCTATGTTTTGGAAGGTGTTTCTTGCTAGTTTTAGGACAAATTTGGCGTGAAGCACAATGTATCATCCTCAAATGGATGGGCAGACTGAAAGGATAAATAAAGTGTTAGAGGAATTGCTTAGAATGTATGTCATGCATTTTCCAAAGAGCTTGGAAGAATTTATACCTTTGGCAGACTTTGCCTATAACAATGAGTACCAAGATTCATTAAGAATGAGTCCATTCAAGGCTCTTCATGGAAGAAATTGAAATACACCTATTAGTTGGAATGATCAAGTGATCAGAGTGCATATTGGGCTAAATGTGATGAAATAAATGAAATAGGAAGTGATTTCTACTAGGGAGCAATTGAAAACAACTCAAGATGGGAAGAAGAGCTACGTAGATCAGTAGAGAATTCATAAGGAGTTACAAGTGGGGAAGCATGTTTATCTTCACATCGTACCAAGAAAGAGTTCATTAAGAATTGGCTCGCATTCAAAGCTAGCACTTCGATTCTGTGGAACATTTTAGACCAACAAAAGAGTGGGGCTAGTGGCCTATATATTGACGTTTCCATCTATAGTGAAGGCTCAAAATGTCTTCCATATCTCTTTGCTTAAAATGTATGTATGTGATATTAATCATGATTTTTATTAGTTTTTGATATAAGTGACATTCGGGGGAGAATTCCAGCAAGAGCTATTGTGCATTTTGGAGCAAACGAAGATAGAGCTCTAGAATCAAGTAATTGGGGAGGTCGAGGTGCAGTGGAAGAAATTTGGATACTATCAATCCACTTAGGAAATGGTTGATCAAATGAGGATATCATAACCATTTTTATTTGCTAGATGGGAAAATGTAAATGTAAAAGATGTATATATATAATTGTCACTGTAACTTTTGTGTCCAACCATACAACACTGAGGATGATGTTCCTCTAAGGGGTTGGGGTTTGTAATAATCCTTTTTGTCATGCTTCATATGAATATTGTTATATGAAATGATCATGTAAATCAATGTGAAATATAATTGATGAATGGATTGAGAGAGAGGACACATATTTAGAGATAGGAGGAGGAATGGCTTGGGAAAGTGGTGAAACTTTGAATGTTGCAACTAACCCTCACCCTTATCCTTGTTGTTTTGTGCAAGAATTTATACTGGTATATGGGTTTCAGAGAAAAGGGATGAGAAGATCATGCTGGATGATAAAAATTGATCAACACACAAATGAAATCAAGGAAGGAATTGAGAAAGAAGGGGGACACTCTTGTAAAGAAGGGAACTCACACACTATGTATATATATGAGAAGAGAAATTACATATTAGTGGAGAAGAAAAAGGTAAGGTCAAGGCATGGTGATTTTGTTGCAACAATAAAAACTATGTATCAGAAGTTTGCAGAAACACTAGAAGAATCTCAATGTATGCTCAGAATTGAGAACTAGCTAAGGGACAATGTAAAGAGAAATTATGGTGTGGAGAAGGTAGGGTGGCAATGGAATCTAGATTTCTGCATAGTAGGTGGAGACACTGGTTACTCTAGGACTTCTATTGGTTTTCATAGGTGGATACCATAAAGGTGTGCTCTGGATTCCCTTAAAATTTATTAAGTGGAGGCATGGCGTGATCTAGATTATTGTTGGATTGCAGGAGGATGCATTGTGGGCTCTATATTCATAAAGTGTAATTTGGTGGAGACACTGGGGATCTGGACCCTTGTAAGTGATTTTTGGTTGGAGAATTTTTTTTCTCTAGATTCCTACTAGATTATAGGTGGAGGCACTATAGAATATGGATTCTTGGAAGTGATTGTTTAGGTGGAGACACTATGTTCTCTAAACTCCTACTAGATTTAAAGTGGATGAATTTTTGGCTATGGATTCCCATGTGTTTTGAATGACTACTGTGAATTTCCTTTGATCACTTTACTCCTTGAGCTCTGAATCTGGCTTGATCGTGTATAATTGTAAGAAATGATAGTAGTGTAGCTAGAATATAGTTAGGAGGAGATTTGAAGTACCATTCTAAGTTCCTAGCCACCTAACCACTAAGATAACTTTGTTACTTGTATCTTTCACATGTTGATGTAATATCAATGATGTTAAATGTATTTACATGATCATGGGCATATCAACTCTATCAACGAGGTTGTGTATTCCTATGTATTTCATTGTGATGGTTTTTGAATGATTATTAAGGTTGTATGGGACTTGTAAATCCCTAAGCTGCTAATATTATTTTGAATGGAAAGTTATTTATGTACTTGTGTTTGATTTTTGATATGATTAATTATCTGGGGCTACAGGTGATTTCTATCACACGATATGCATGTGTATCTTGAATAGATGTTTTCTAAAGGATGCTAAAGGCCTATGAATAATGTTGTACATTTTTTCTTAGTAATTCCTATTGAGACATTATGGTGTGTGGGAAAACCCATGGGTTTTATGCTACATGGATATTAATTCTCCATGCATTTTTTTTCCAATGTTTCTCATGATCTGTTAAGGACTGTGTGGGTATTTTTTATGTGTGTTAGTTGTAGCATAATATTGGAGTTCTCATTACAGTGTTGAGAATGACCTGTAAGGTCATTGAATTTCTTAATACTTCAAGCCTCATTTCACAGAGATTTGGCTAGTGCTCAGGTTGAATGTTCTTTAATGAATTTCCAAGGAACAACCATAAGAGTTATCAAGGGGTCAAAATAAAGAATTTTGGGATGGTAAAACTCCTGTTAACTATCATGAAATATTTGTGTGAAACTTGAATAGGAATGTCAGTAGATAGTTAGTGGAAAGGGGCATGGTTGATAGAGGGTGTGAGACAACAAAATTTCCATCACCTTTCACCAATATTTCCATCATGTTGTGGAGGTGTGATGAGGAGTTTTTCCAAGTTAGGATCATTGACTCTATTGGAAGGGGGAATGATAGAGATACCTCTCCATCCATAAATGGGAAATCATGACCTTGTAGAGAGATCTCAAACCTTAGTGGGACCTAATACGTAAGATGAAGTGGAAAATTCCATGCTGACCATGAGTGATGTCTACCCATAAGTTGGTTATTTCGTTGATGTGCCATAATATGGGTGACATGTGGAACCTTCAAGGAGTGATCTATAGCAAGGTAACATCACCCTGGTTTTAACATGACATTAAAAAGATGTTGTAGGAGTGGGTGATATGAAGGTTAGCATGTGTGTCATATAGAAGACACTTTGTGGTGTGTTGTGACACCACTTAGAATGTGCTTACCATATAGTAATGGCATGGTTATATGTGTGGATGTGAACCATGTCACCATGGACTATAAAACCATAGAGAATAGTATATGGTTCCTTTTTATAACTAGCCATGGAGTTGACAAAATATGCAAAAGAGACATAAGTCATGAGACAAAAACATCTCTATTACTTGAAGGGAAACAATTTATGTCGAGCCATGAGTAATGGATTGGTATTACCTTAGGGTGTGTCATGATGGCGCAAAGTAGAAGGAGTTACAAAATGGATACCATTCCTCTCATTTGACGTAAAAATGCATGACACACCACATAGGCTTACAAGGAGTGTCATTATAAGGAAATGGTGTAGCAACAAAGGTGCTAAGGTGCTAAGACATTGTAGGTGATACAATGTATTTCACATGAGGAATAAGTGCCATGTGGTTTCCATGTGGTGAATCCTTGCTAATGTTTTGATTGTAGTGAGAGCTAAACTTCAAATGGGTATAAATTCTAATTGAAAGGTTAGGTTGAGAAAAATTTTATATCTTCGAAAAACTCTTGATGAGCAAAACAAGATGATACTATCCAAAGTTAATTTTTCTAACTATGGGGTAGGAGGAAATTTTATAGCCCAATTTCCATGATGAGACAATTTAGGTTGGGTTAATTGAAGGTAACACCTCCCATCAATTGGGTTTAATCCAAGGGGTGGGAGGGAGTGTTATAACAATTCCATAAAATCATTGGTGAGGTAAGTGGTAAAATAAATGTCATGGCTTGGGTCTACACTCAACACAAGCAACTTGTCATCCTCAAACCTTTGAATTTGTGTCCACTCCTTCTCAATCATTATTTACATTCCTAGAAAGTTTACATGAATTGTAATTCATAGTGACATTTACAAGATGCGTAGAAAAAAGGGTTGTCACAAAGTTTTCCTTTTTTCCCTAAACTTTTAAAACACCGTAGTTCCCTGTTTTCATTTACCACTTTCCTAGAACAAAATGATGATTCCATTATGTGGTAGTTAAATAGATGAGTAGAGAGTATGAGTGATTTTTCATATTCACTCTCATAGATGTGGAAGTAAATAATGCAATCTCATCTCTATTGCATGGTGTGTTTGGTTGCATATGAGTCCCAAATCCACCCTCCTCGTAGCTAGTTGCTTCCTGTAATGAGATATACAAATAAATGAGTATTTTTAGTGATTGAACATGTAATAACAAAGAATTAAATGGAATGGAAAATTTACGTAAACAAAAACTAAAACAATTTAAGCTAAAGAACTAAAACATAAGCCAATGAATCAAAACAAATCAATAAAGGAGAAGGAAAAGTATCATCATTATTGATTTCTGGTAATGGAAGAGTTACAAATGAATATCAAAGACACTTGAAGAGATTTGATTGAGAAATGGTTCTAAATAGATCTCAACAAGGATTTCCCCTTATCAATTTATTTTTCAAGTTCTTACTCTCTGAAAGAAGTAAAGGAAACTATCTACAATGGTGGAATTCTCCTTACATTGGTATACTAGATTGGTTTGTAGAAATTTTGGTAGCATAAAAATACATAAATTATTCTTCATTTTGGCTCTCCATGATCATTCATTTATATAAAATTGTAATGCTCCTTCCCTCCTTTGGCTCATCAATGAGGTTGTTTTCCTCATAAATGAGATGAGAGCTACCATATTTTTTCCATTACGGATTCTTGGGGCTCAAGGCTTGAAAGGTCAACCCATAATGTCAAAGGATTGAGTGTTTTTCAATCAAGTTCATGTTCTGAGATGTTGACTGTGCTTCTAGAAAACCTCACTGCTATCTAAAGAAAAGTTGCGATGTAGCGAATTTCTATCTTTGGAGCACATGCGAGGGTTGATTTTTTAAGTCAACCTTAGGAAAGTATTTTTTATTTTTTCCTTTCATAATGTTTCCAACTGAAAATGTATCCTTTGTGCATGTTGCTTAGTTTGAGTATATTTTACTATGTTCAAAAGAGTGTACTATTTTATAATAATAATGTATGTAACTATTATTGGGTATAAATTGACTAATTTGACTAAAATACAACCAAAGTGTGCAGTTTCCTCCACAAGCAAGGAAGGCCCTAGTGCATCAATCAACCTTTTTGATTGAAAATCCCTTTTATCATATTATAAGCATTTGAGTGAACACTTGGAATTTTAGATATTATTTTGTAGTTAACTTGGATTTCTATGAGGAATCCTAATATATTCCTAGTCTGAGTTATTCTTAATACAAGTTAGTTTAATTTCATTTCCAACTTGTGTGAATAGATTAGTTGTTTGGTTTATGCTTTCTGAATTTAGTTGCTAATTTTGAATTAGATGTGAAAATCCATCTAACTTAACTCATATTACATAATGTAGTGCACTTCAAAGTTTATAAACATCAAATTGAAATTTAAAAAACATGTCCTAGTTTAGATCACTAAATTAGACTTGATAGTCACCCTATTAAAGCTATAAGAGAAGAGTTTGAGGAGCCCAAGAGAGAATTGTTCAAGTGTTGGACATTGTAACATCCCATCTCACCCGCTTAGTCTTCTTGAGTTGATGGTAGATGTTAATTTTCATTAATCCAACCTCTATGGTATCACTATGGAGATAGGGTTACAACACTCATCTTTCTCCCAAAGCTTGTTGAATTAACTCTAGAAAACACCATGTTGTTTAGCTTGTCCAAAGCTATCTTGTGATATAAATTTTACCTCAATCTAAATCATAAATTGAAAGATATACTCTTTCAAATAATTTCTAATTGTGTGGTACCACATTAGCGTCACACTACCATATGGATTCCATGTAGACTTAGGGTCACCCATCTCGCCAAACCTAACCCCATAATGCTTGGATTTGTACTCTTTATATCTAGTTTCAAGATGACAGGAGTTGACATAACACAACTAGTCGAGACCTTTGTTTGGCTAACAAAAATTTAGCGTTGATAGTCAGTCAAGGGAACCTATGTGGCCATAGTTGTTCCTGCATGGAATTTTCCACCTCATCTTAATTTGTAGGTCATATTGGGTCTGACTCCTTCACATTTGGGAATTGCTATGTTTACTAAGTCATCCCCTTTGATTGGAGTGGTACAATTTTTTCCATACAGTTCTTCAAAAGGAATCATCTTCAATGACTTCTAATACTCATTATTTCATGAAAACTCCATTAATGGTAGAAATATTCTCAACATGTCCTCCAAATTTTATTCACTCTTCCTATTTGGCCATTTGTCCAAATATGATAAGCATTACTAAAAGCTAACTTGTCTCCAAAACCAAAAAATGATGCCTTCCAAAAATTGGAATTCAACTTGGCATCTTGATATGAGATAATCTTCTTAGATACACCATGTGATCTAAATGTCTCCTTCACGAATATTTAAGCTATATTAATTTTCTTGTGAGTGCACATGATATCTATGAAGTGAATTGCCTTACTTAGTTTTCCCATTACTACCATAATGGCATCATTTTGTTTGGTTGTATTTGGTAATCCTATAATAAATTGTGTAGATATGACCTCAACTTCCACTTAGGGATTGGGATTGGTTGCAACAATCCTGCTAGGTGCATACATTCTAATTTCACTTGTTGGAATTCCAAGAGCTTCTCAATGTATTCATAAATTTCCTTCTTCAATCCCATATAATAATACATTTTCTTCACGGAGACTATATTTTTTTGTTAAGTAAGATGACTTGAGTAAGGTTTATTTTTTAAATCATCCATGACGAGTTTCCTTAAGTCAGCTACATCAGGCACATGCTTTATGTTATTAAAAAACAACAGACCATCATCAATGAGATTGTTGTTATTTATGTTTTATCCCTATAGTTACTTCTACAAGCATTCATTTAGATACTTGTAATTCTCATGATGCATCAATGCTTTTTTAATCCTTTCCTTGATTTGGACTTCACCAGTGTTCATGGCTACCAAACAAACCACTTGTTGACTCCTACTGAGTGCATCTTCCACCTTATTTTATTTTCCTTAGATGTGCTTTATCTCAATGTTGAATTCATTGATCAAATCAAACCATCTGACTTGTATAGCATTCAACTTGGGTCGATCAAACATCTCAACCCCTCATGATATAACATCAACATAAACTTTCTGTTGAGTAGATAGTGCATCCACATTTTTAATGTATGCATTATTTCTATGAGTTCTAAATTATGAGTGACATAGTTCTTCTCATGAGGATTTAAATTCCTGTATTCATAGCTAATCACATGTCCTTCTTGCATTAGGAATCCAACAAGTCATTCCTTACAAGCATTTGTGCATACAAAAAATTTCTTCTCTAGATCTCCTATTCTGAAAGTAGTCACACATGTCATTAGTTTCTTAAGTTGTTAAAAATTGGATGCACACTCTGGTGTTAATTGAAACTTAACTCCTTTCCTTTGCAAGGCAGTGATTGGATGTCCAATATTTAGAAATCCTAAATGAAATTTCATTAATATCTAGCTAATCCCATGAATGATTTTACCTCGATGACATTCTAGGGAGCGGGACACTCCATTATAGCCTTGATATTTTTAGAATCTACATCCATTCCTTCTTTTGATATAACATGCCCTAAGTACTAAACCTAGTTTCGAAAGAATTCATATTTGTTAAGTTTTTCATTTAGCTTGTGCTCCCCTAGTAATATTAATATCACTTTGAGGTGTTCTTCATTCTCTTCTCTAGTTTTCGAATACACCAGAATGTCATTCATGAATACCAAAATGAATTTTTCCAAATAAGGTCTGAGGACATTATTCATCAAGAACATAAATGTGGCTAGTGTTGGTGCTCAAATAGTCCCCACATATGAACAACTCGAATACTCATTCATGGAGGACTGAGAAGTCCTCCCACTCTAGGTGTTATAGGCTAACCTCTAGTGCACCACAAGGGGTATCCCTAATATTAAATATACAATGGAGAATATAATAAGGTTAGTTATTGATAATTATATTCGTTATAGTAGTTTTTAATGGTATTAACAGAAGAGAAAGTTATAACATTACACTTTCTAAAAGATTTAACCCAAAGGCAAAAGTTGGAACTAAAAAGAAAACATCACAAGATTATAACAACTTGAAAGAAAACTTGAAAAGGAAAAAAGATCGAAGGTATAAGACACATAATTATTCAAAGATGATAAAAAATCATTACAACATATACAAGTATCTTCCTACTTTCCATTCCAACTATCCCATGACAACCATGTTCAATATTAAATATAAAAATATAACTTGCAAAGACGAAATGGAAAATCCACAAATTTTGAAATGCAAACTGCATGATATATTAATAAACACAACAGGTAACACTGTAACAATCATAGAGGTTAAACAACAATTTCCATAAGTTAAGAGGCAAGCTACTAAACTAATGAAAAATTTAATGTTATTCATTCAATCATCGAGATCGATAGTATAAGATCAGAATATGAACAACTAAAATAAATATTTTTCTAAACCAGAACAAGCCTTAGATTCATATTTTTCATGATTGTTACTTACACTCATAAAAACTAAAAAAAAAAACATCAAGGAAAAATTTCATAAATTTAGTAAAGGATTGTGTATCATGTACAAGAAGTTTCACAAAAGCAAAAGTATCACTTCTATCAATCACCCATGCTGTAAGGAAAACAGGTCCTTCAATACTTAGTTTCATAATATAACTAATAAAATAATTGTCTTAAGTACAGAAAATTAAAAAAAGAAAAGAAAATAATTCTTAAGATAAAATCACATGCGTCATGTCACCTTCATGGATTTGGGGTTTTGAATATCTTTAATGTGCCTGTAGAGGAAAGTGTGTGGGCCCCACACATCTTGGCTGCTGGTGCTCGAGTTGTAATCAAAGGAATTTTACCCCAGTCATCTGGCTGCTCCATTATAGACTACATTGGTTGAAACTCTTGAGTCCTTGAGGAGGCTTGTTCCATAACGAGACACCGTTTCAAATGACTTCTTAACTTAGCCATTTTAGCCCTTTCTGACGCTGGAAACCAAAGAACGCTTGTATACTTTGATATAACCACTAGCATCCGTAATTTCATCTAATAACAGGCTTTAGCAAGGCTTTGTATAATTTGGTTAATTCCAACCATGATGGAAAAATATCTGCTAAAGCGGTTAATGATTGTAGTCGTTCCAATCGCCTCTTCACCTTGTATAGTCAAAGAACCAAGATCTCGTTATATACTTTGTAGTTTATTATCAAATCCTTATTGAGATATTACCCAATGATATTTTCCCCAAAATGAAGGCACAGAAAATTTTTCGTGGTAATTTCAATCCACTCTAAAGGTTTCTATCTCCTTAGTGGCCTTTTTGAATTCCTCCCACATTATGTGCATGGCAGCACACCTTTATTTTAACATATAGAGAGAATAAATACATTGATCTCTAGTAGGGAAATCCATTTATTTCAAGTTATCATCATCCAAAGTATTGATAAGATTAATGAGGGTGCCAACAATTTCTAATCTCTCATGAAGATCCAAGGCCATATTATTTTCTTCCAAGTTTGCACCTTTCATAATACCTTTTTCACAATCTGAAAGGATCCCGACATAAGCTCAGACTATAGAGGTATTGTTTCTCATTTCCCTCCATATTTACCCTTTTTCTTGAATCAACATTGGTTTACCTATGTGGCTAAGTTTAATCACCTCCAAGAGGGTCTTGATTTCACCATGTGATTCTTTTAGTGCAACTTGACTTTTTTCAATTTCCTCGTTTTCGTGCTCTACCAGGTTTTTTCCTCTCTAGTCGGCTTTTTCCCTTTAAAATTGGGCTAGTTTGAGCTCTTGTCTTAACTGATTTATCTTAATGTTAAAACGCTAGGATTCCTCAGTTTCAAACGTTTGATTAGAACCAAGGGCTTGATCTACCGAGGCTTTATATTCCGTCAAAATCTTAAGATGTTTCTCTTCTTTCTCATGGGATTCTTTCGTTAGCAGATCCATTTTTCTGAGCATCTCTCAGCATTCTTACTCCTTGTGCCACAAGTCCATTTCCATATCTTTGAGACTAGCTTCAACCTCTTCCTCTCTTTTGAATGCTTGGATCAAAACATGGGGATCATGGTCAGGATTTTTTCAAAATAGCTTGTAATACTTTTATCTCTCTTTCCTTTTCTTCTAGAAGCTTCTTGATGGGCCGAGTGTCTTTAGACTGCATGACCTGTCACATTATTACCTATTTTAATTCATTTATCCATTTTTTTTTGTTTACAAGGCCACACGTGAAACCTTCTCAAAAATAGCCTACATTTTCCTTTTTCCTGCATTTTAATATAACAATCTATGTGCCATGATTTCACCTGTATCCCAATGAAGATTGATAATGTCCATATCTGAAACCTTCACCAATTTAATAGCCATGGAATAAGTTCGATATCCCAACACCTATTGGTTATTCTAGGTTTCTAGTTGAACAACTATGAGATTCAAAATATTCACTTCGAAAGAAGTTATACAAAAAAATCGGGGTCCACCTATAGAAGATTCCCCTGTAAGTGTTCGAATATATGCTAGTTGAGATTTCTCTAATAATACAACCAACTCTGCACCGGTCTTTATTACCTACTCCCCTTCCTTAAAAACATGTTTAATACAAAGGGCTTTTGCCCTTGAGTCCTTCGTATTCATATCATTGATAACTTGTTCCATCTCTTTATTCAACTGCTCTGCCTCTTGTTCAAATACATCAATGTCAATGTCATATTGTCTTACCTTTACCCATTGTGATGTCTCTAAGGGGATTACCTTATCTTCTTATCTCTTTGTGATAGTGGCTGGAGCAACAAGAAATTCATTGACTACCTGCATATTTTCTCCAGCGAGGCCACGACTGACGTCAGTTGTTTTCTCAATTTTTGTAGGTGCAGACGGCACCATCTCTACGATATCATCCATAGGTACCAAAAAATTAACCAAATTTTCTTCTTTAGGTCCTCTCACATGAGAGTAAGCTAACAACCCTACCTATTCCTTCAATGTTGAGATGATCCCCAAAGGACCGTAATGTTAGCTATTATCTTGCATGAATCCGAAAGACAACAATTACTTTTCCAAGATATCGATAACATTTTTATTCTTGGAAATTAGAGGTGATATTACATATGTATAATTAAATAATGCTCCTTTATTTTTAAAAACAAAATGAAAATCATTAACAATTTTTTTTTCCTAAGGACCTCGTAAGAAAATAATAAAGGTGAGATATACTTGGGTAGATGGAAGGGATTATTTTAAAAACCATATAAACAAATCACGGTAATATTAGGATAGAGAAACAAACTTCCTATACTCTACCCTTAAATATGCCTCAATACTTTCCTTTGTTGCTCTAGGATTCTATCTATCACTGCTTATGTTATCTTTGTTTTCAAAGCATAAGAAAAACAATTGATGTATTGAGAAAAAGAGTGAGGAATACATTGAGGATAAATTACGTCAGACCATTTATAAATATCCTTCTCTTTATTATCAATATCAATTATACTCATGAGAATATTAGTAGAAAGAAAATAGTTATGGTAATTAAAGAGAACCAGGTAAATTAAATAGGTACAATGTCGACCAGAGTTGAATGGGATGGTAGTAGATAAGTTGACTATGAGCACTTGAGTCATGATACTTTGAAAAATTTATCATCTGACAATCTGACTGCAGGGTGAGGAGAAGTATGGCTAAAAATATAGACTCATCCATTTTGGCATTGTCAACTAGTTCGAAAATAAGAAAAAGAAAGAGAAGTGAGGGTTTGAAAGAAGGGTTCAAGGATTGAGTTGCTATAGGAAACTGCAATTTAAGCTCAGGACTAGGATCCCCTAGTAAGGTTTTCATAAGTTATAGTTTATCATCCTCTTCCCATGTAATGAATTCTTGGTCTTGCCCTTTCTCAGTGATGTCCATTCCCTGAGTAGGAATACCTAACATCTTGGTCATTTTTTCTTCTCATAATTTCAGTAAGACGCTTCGACTGGACTTGAAGAAAAAGGCTTTCTGTTCCAATTCATAATGCTAGCAAGCAATTGAATAGAGTCGAGGTCGAGGTGAATAGAAGGAAGGGTGGATCCTAATATTTCGAAGTTCAAAAGACATATATCTTCGTTTGATAAATTAGAAAAATGAGTCAACGTCCTTTTACGGGTAAGGATATTAGTAATAAAGAATCTAGTATCTTCAACCCTAGTTGGCTTGTTTACTAGAACATTTTTAGTTGTAGACATGGACATTATTGAGTACTATCATTAAATTACCAGCACAATGAAGTATACTAAACGAGAATAACTTACCCTGTCAATAAAAGTGGATTTCGCATGCTACAACTGCTTATAGATTAACTTTCACCATTAATAGGTCCCCAAAGTAGCATGTAGAAGAAAAGGTAGAAAGGGTGAATGAATCATGTAAGGTTAACAACATCAAGGTTAAATTATAGTTACGAAATTAATTAATGCATGCAACAGCTCTCGCACTCTGATTGGTATAACATCGCCCAAGGACATGGGCCCCATTGATCGAGTGTAGGTGAATGATTAACCTCTGCACAAGTAGGAGCCTGACAACCATTGATGATCGAGAATCAGATGACTAAGATGATATTGGGTTAGCGAGATGGGTTAACTATCAAGTATGTCTCGACCTGATATGAAATGAGGGCCATCCAATAAACTTCATTTCCACAGTCACAATTCATCGAGTGTTGATTTAACCCTTAACTCCTGTGCATGTTTGAATGTGGCGAGGAGTGTTCAGAAAACTACCACACATCTAAAAATAATGGGATGAGAAAGATGACCGAAATTTACACCCATCGGGACTTTTAATAATTTCAATGTCCTCTCATGAATAATTTCCTTGCACGCTATCCATCGTTAATCTCGGAGAGATATAAATTGACTGCTTAGATTTGCAAGTGCATTAACATGTATCCCGATTTCCTTAAGTTAAAAAGCGATTCACTTAATTAACTCTATAAATGTGCCCTTAAGGTTTTGGAAGGGGGAATTAAGGGCACAAAATTAGCTCCATATGGGAATGGTTCTTCCTTACAAACGACAAAGAACGAAGACCTTGTGCCTTTGGTTGGGTTATGGAGTCTAGAAAAATGACGACATGAGGATTTCTGATGGGATAGCATCGTACTAATGTCAGCCTCATATGGGTTTGGCACAAACAAGATTTTGAGATGGTATGGATAAAAGTGAGGCATATTGCACAAACTAAGTGAAGTAATTAGGAGGAATAAAAAACCGTTGGGTCAAGCAATTATTATTATCCCAAACTACTTACGATAAGCTGAGTGAATTGTGATACCCAGTGCAGTAGGAAGTAGTTGAGGAAGTGTTGAAGCCCCGAAAATCGGGGCAACAACAAGGGGGATACCCACCCAGTCTGGACCTTGGTTGGCAGCTCCTTATCCGTTTGGTATAGCGGGTCCGACTACGGATAACGGGACCAGTTTCCCGATCTTGGGTATGTGTGTGTGTGTAGAATTGAATAATGCTGATCTAAGAGTACTTTAAAGCTAATATAATTCATATTCTTTAAACTAACTCTATGATATTGTAATTTAGCGAGAAACAACACATCTAATCTACACTAACCCGGGGTGTATATCTTCTATTATGCGATCTAAAAAGATTTCGAACAGTAACTGGTAATAAAGATCATTCAGCTATCATAAGAATAGAAATCATTAAAGATGAACCACTTTGCATAAGAAGTTAGGCAAAACAGTTGTGAACAATATATCGCATAATAAGCTATTCATATGTCAGACATAAACAATATGACTCCACCGTACAGAAGTGCCAAATGGTAACCCACGCATTCATACAATGACATATAAATAACTAAAAACTATAAATCACTTCAAGAATATAAGCAAAAATAGTCAAGAGATAAAAGTACCATTTATGACTGGTTCCACTCATAAGCTTCAAGCAATAATGATTTATCTCTCCTTGCTCTAACATCTACTAAGAGTACAGAAGTGCAACATCAATAGCAGATATCAAATGCAAACATTAATAAACCTTGATCCATCCATTCATCAAAACCACCTCTGAGGGCGCAAAAGTGCGTGTTTTGAGGACGAGTTTTTTCACAAATCTCCGGACCTTTCTCTAAATGCCTAAGAAGGGTTTAAATACTGCTGGCTAATTAACTTGATTACATATATTTAGGATCCGGTTTTCAAATGACCGTCCTTCTGATAAAGAAAACTTATTTCTAAAAATTAAATCTGACTCTGGACTATTTCTGTATTTTCTCCTGAGCACTGTAAGCATGCAACATTTGACTGGGGAGAGTCGGCTGGTTGCCCTCCCCTTTTGTGTGCGCTATAAAAATAGAAGTAGCAAGAGCTGGCACTGCTTTCTGGTAAACTATAAGATATTTTAGAGAATCTTCCTCCGACTGGGTATATTCACTGCTTGTATAATTGGTAATAACTCAAATCTCTCCCAAACTGATCTTGCTTTTGATATTTCAGTTTCTGTCTTTGCGAACGACTTGATGAGTCAAAAGACTTTACTTTCTGAACAATTCTCTGGATTGAAAACTGCTTCCGTTCTTCATTCCGGGCTTTTCTGGTGTGTAAGTTTCATGTCTTTTTGTAATCATGTTGCTTTTGTGTGCCTTTGATTCTGAGCTTTAGATGACCTATCAGCATCAGCATCTGTTGAGTGATACTCTGGAATCTGTAGTTCCATCGTATGCGGCACCCATTTCTGAAGAGATTTCTTCTGTGTTCTCCGAGCATTGGTGCTTTCCCCTTTTTCCTTAGATGTTTCCTGCATATTGCTTCATGTTATTTCCTGTTTTAAAGTTTGCGCAAAGGAAAAGAGTAATGGTAATAAAGATTGACATGAAAGCTTCACATCTTATGTGTGCAGAATTATGACATTCACAGCGAACTGACTCTTCGAAAAACAAAAAGCAGTCATTCGTACAATCATTAATTTCTTTTTTTAAGCGCGTGCTTAATTTTGATTAATGGGCAGCTTTCCTTGAATACTGTGCCGAGGAAAACACGCGCTTATCGCAGATCACAGATCGCAGATTTGCGTTATAGTATCGTGGTATCGCAATATCGTATCATTGTAGATCGCGGATCGCAGATCGCATATCGCAGATCACAGATATTATTCATTGTGTGCTACTTTATGCGATGTTGTGATATGCGACATCGCACATCGGCCGTCGGAGATTTCTTAAGTTTTTCTTTTAAGAGTGTTTCATAGTGAATGCAATGCAATGATTTTCGCATTGTTCCTTCGTAGTTTATTATGCTCATAAAAGAAATGTTTCATTGCTTTGTTGCGATAAAATTCTAAGGAAAACTAAAAAAAAACAAAAATGTTCCTAGAGATGTTTGTTTCAATTTTTATTAAGGGTCCCCTATTTGCTTCGTGTTATTTCTAATATCAAACAAAGAGGGGGGTTGTTGGTGGCCACAACAATGGCGATTCACTGGGAAGAGCCAGTTATCTCTGATTTTCTATTGAATTTCAACTTCTGAAACAGAAAAATTTTCATAAGTCTAAACCTTGTTATGGACAGATAGAGTACATTGTGTCTTATCCTATCGATGATATTTTGTTTCAACCCTTCTCTATTCCAATCGTTCGTTTCCTGAGGCTTAGTCCTTGCATTTACACCAGCCATTACTTGGTCTTTTAAAGATAAAATGAGGTAATCTCTGTTATGTTGGCCCTTTAAAATATGCTCATTTACTGTAGGTAGAGCCTCTACTGCCAGCAGGCATCCATAGCCTCGACAGGGTTACCTGTTACCCAACAATGATCCTTTATCCTGATTAAGGGTATCTACAACTTTTTCAGAGAAAAACTCATTTTGACACTTTTTTATTTTTATTCTCTAAAGAACAATGTCTTGGTTTGGTGGCCAAATTATGACACAGTCATTCACTTGATTTACACTTTTGCTGAACAAGCTGGCTCGTGATGAGACCCCTTGTCTTTTGATTGCAACAATCTTAAGTCGTTGCCCT
>APFE030022391.1:0-10686 GCA_000404065.3 Pinus taeda
GGGGTGGGTGCGTACCCCTGTAAAATTCAAAAAGGCGCAAGTTTATTCTAAAAAAACTCACTTTTGGTTAATTCTAGATGATTCTAGAAGGAATTTTGACGTGGATTGTTCGCTCCAAGGTGGTTCATGCATCCCAAAAGAGAAGGAGCTAATCCCTTGATAGGAGAAGCTATCCCTTTGAAGGAGGGCTTTATCCCTTTGAAGGAGGACCTAGTAACTTCCCTCCATTGCACTATAAATTAAGGCATTGGGTCAGTTGCTGGAGAGGTTAGAAGCTGAACATTTTGAGGGTAACTGCTGATGGAATTGGGACTTCCTAATTAAACTTGAGAGGAGATATCACATACCTTTTGGTTTCATTGGGAAGTGAGTGAAGCTTGTCAAAGTAGAGGAGACTTCTTGTCGGACCCTGGGAGGAGCTTGTATAGCATCAAGGCATAGGTTGTAAAGTTCTTCTTCATTTGAATTAATACAATCAGATTCATTTTTCTCAAAAAATTGTCTTATGGTTTGTTTCATAATCTCCTTGATCATTATGATAGATATGCTTTATAATATTGGCTTTTCAGGTGCTATTTAATTTTTTTCTTGTTTGTGTTTGCAGAATACACTTCAAGGAAGCTCATTTGGAGCGAGGGAGTGAGGCTTCCACTAACTTGCATTGGACCCAAGGTAGGCCTAAAACACTTGTTTGCCTTTATTTTACTCGCATATTTAGAGAAAGATAGTTTTTCATTGGCTTGCTTGTCACTAGATATCAGTAGATACTAGGAAGGTCGATCTTATCCGCAACCTCGACTCATTCCGCGTGGCAAAATGGTGACTCCACTGGGGACTTGATCGTTTTCCTTGTTTTTCTTTGACCTGAGAAACTTGTCTTCTTGTTTCTGTTTTTGGCTTGTTGTGTGTGGAATTGGGTGGATTTAGTGGATCTAGGTTTGTTTTGGTTTTTCATAACTTTAGGAAAAGTCTGCATCTTGTGCTTGTATCATAGTGCGTACCTCTACACACTTTTACTTTGTACACAGAGCGGGCACACACCTGTGCAAACTCTGAACCTGCGGACCCTGCTAAATTTTTGAAAAACTTAAATTTTACTCTTTTGATTAGTTTTATTTTGGTTTAGATGTTGTTATCCTCTGCCCAGCCCTGCTTGTGACTTGTCAGAAAATTTCCTTGGTCTAATTTCATTGGTGTTAGAGTTTTAGGTGAAACTCCTAGAAGTTTTGGTTGCCGGTCTTGATTTTAATTTTGGTCGTGTAGTAGCTTAGAGCTTAGAGGCATAGAAGCCTCAAATCACCCTGGTTTTTATTGCCTTCTTGTGAGTCTGACCATTTTTAAAATCAACCCTTGTTGAGGAATCCATCTTGTGTTTTCTCTTTCCAAAATTTCGAAAAGCTTGTGTTAAAAGTCTGGATTTCATTTTTACAAAAAGAACAAAAGATCGCTTGTTTTGACTGATTTGTGATTCTAGACAAGTTAGTCCTTGGTTTGCTTATTGCCAAGTAAAACATCCTTGAAAAGACAAAAATATTTTGTAAGCTTTTACTTCAAGTAGTTTTTTATAGTTTGTAGATCTTAAGATTTGCTTTGTTCATACTTTTCTCAAGATTTGCTTTAGTTTTCTTAAGATTTGCTTTAATCATAGTTTTGATCGTTTTTTATAAAAATAAAAAGAAATCTCTTTTGAAAAAGTTTGTTTTGGTAGCATTTGAGTGTTTGAATGAAAAAGGAAATTCTTGTGCAAATAACTAGTTGTCTCGTTTTGAGTGCATTGGAACAAAAACTCTTCTTTAAATTTGTTTGTTAAGAAAGATTTTTGTTTACATGCATTTGCATTCTCAAACTCTTTCCTAGCTAGAAGTTCATTGAAGAGAAAAGATTGTGTGATCATCTTAAGTGCATCTTTTAGTGATTTTAAGTCGAGTCTTCACACCACGAGTTTCATTTCCACACCTCTTCACTTAATCAAAAACCAATAAAAATAACGCTTAAAGTAAAATTAATCTAGAAATCTTTTTCTTTCTAGGGCTCTATTACACCAACATAGCTTAGGCTAGTGTCTTGGAGTAGGGATTACTTAACTCTCCAAGATAGTAAAAAAAACAAGTAGCTGTATCTTGCGGTAGGAGAAAAATCTAATTGTTGCATCTATGCTCTGGGAAAGCTCCTCTTAAAGGAGAAGCACGAGATCGTGACCGAACCAGTGTGGGAATCAATCCTTCCTCATTGGAAACGACACCAGATATTCACGTATTACAAACAGTAAACCTCGGATTAACCATTGTCGAGGAGCCTGGGGTCACTTGTTGATAAACCTTGGTTTATGTCAAGGAGCCTTCAAGGGGATTGAGCTTGTTACTCTGCCCTTGCGTGCGTATCGGATCGCAGACTGTTCCCCCAGGTATATTTGTTTCTGTTGGTAACCATAGTGACCATTTTCTATAGGATTCTTCCTAAGGTGACGGTGGCGGGAAGATCCCATTGTACCTGGAGCAGACGTCGGCTAGACTCACTTGGATTTTCTGGGGGGTTCTCTTCACTCGAGACGGTTAAGTGGAGAAGCTTGTGCCAATATATTCATTAAGCAGGTTGCCGGGGTAACTGTTCCAACCGCTATTTCTGTATCGAACTCTGCGACGTTGGATTTCATCACCAACTAGTGTTTTCGGTCCGGAAAGTTACTGTTTATGTGTGTTTGATCTCTTAGATTCTTTAGGCGTGTGCTTCAAATTTGTTTGGTTCTTTAGAGACTTTAGGTGATTTTCATTGAGATTTTACTTTGTTTGCGTGTGAAGTAGTTAAAAGTCTTTAACTGTGGCTGAATTACAGAGACATTCCCGTAGACTTCGGGGTGAATCCCCTGAGTTTGTTAATGTGGTTGATTTACTGAGGACTTCTCGTAGACTTCGAGGTCAACCTCCTGAAGACATACCAAGTCACTTTGAAGGCTTGCGAGTCCTCATATCTCCCAGTAGCAGTAGAAGTGGGTCACCTGAAGAAGGAGAACCTTCTTTGGTAGAATATTCTGATTCTCAACCTTTAGTAATTTCAGAAGTTACTGGTAGCATTGCGTCTACTAGTGATATAGGTAAAGAACCTGACGTATTTGAACCCGAATCTGAAGTTGCTCCTACTCCCGTATCAGATTTTGTTTCTCCGACTCCTAGTGGTCCTAGTTCTCCTAGGGTAGAAACCGTAATTACCCAAGATCTTCCCGCTGGACTCATAGCGATCGAAGAGCTTGCTATTGCGAATATCGAAGAAAGCTTCCCTTTTCTTGAAAATCGACCTATTTTAGAGTTTAGGGAGCGTGAATCGATTTTTTATAGTCCGCCTAGGAGCACTGATTGGTACTGTTCACTGACCAATCTTTTGGAAAATCCGGGACTTAGTTTTACACCACCTCGCATTTTTTATCACCCTTCACCCACATATCACTATCCTGCATTGAATATGTCTAGTCAGTCATCCATGTATTCCTAATCTCCGGAAGCCTATTTGTACAACGGTCCTTCTGTTCCCACTGGGTATCAGTCCATTTTTGGTACATTTTCGGGAGTATCTCCTCGTCCTATCGAACAAAAGTTGTTAACTAGAAGTAGTGGTACTAAACGTTGAGTGTAGAAGATATTCTAATGATGTCAGGTTCTCAACCTCAAGGTGGCCAGTTACCACCTGGGGGGCAACCTCAAGGTACTCAGTATGTGCCTGGGAGGCAACCTCAAGGTACCCAGTATATGCCTGGGGGGCAACCTCAAGGTACTCAATTTGCGCCTGGGGGACAACCTCAAGGACAGTACATACCTACGGGACAATATGTTCCTCAAGGTCAACCCCAGACTCAATATGTACCCCAAGGTCAACCTCAGTATCAATATTTACCCCAAGGTCAACCTCAGTATCAATATACACCTCAAAATCATCCTCAATATCAATATGTACCTCAAGGTCAACCCCAGTATCAGTACGTGCCTCAGGGTTATCAACCCCAAGGTCAGTACCCATCTCAAGGTTACCAACCGCCTTTTGGTCAACCGTATTATCAACCTTACCCTCAACTCAGTTATGGTCCTTAGTATCCTCAAGGTTTGTACCCCAGAACGAATTTGGTGTGGGATCCATCTCAAAATCAGCAGGTCTTGCAACCGAATGTGCAGTCGTCATCTCAACCTGGACAACCTATGGTCGTTGGTCCATCTCAGCAACTCGTCCAGTCCACTGTTCAAACTTTTGCACCTTTTGTGGTTTCTCAGGCTGGGCCTAGTACACCTCGTACTCCGCCTCAAACGTCTGCTGCAACTACTGCAACATCTTCTCCATCTACCCCACCTTCTTCTGGAGTATCAACAGCTCCGATTTCTACTGTTCCTGTATCTGCTCCTCAGACCTCTTTACCTCAATCTGGATCTATGGTCCAGACTTCGGTCTCAATGCCTGTAGGAAGTACGGTTGTTACCTCTCAACCTCAATTTCATCAACCTCTGTACCAAGGATAGTATCAACCTCAATATGGTCCTGCTGCATAGCAACCAACCTATCAGTATCAACCGTACACTGGGTATACATATCAACAACCTCAGCAACCCCAGTATGGTCTGGTTAATCCTGGTTTTCTAGGAGGACAAAATATCCCGAATGCGATTCCCATTCCTAGTTTTCCTGGATATCCTCCTCCTAGGTCTGGTTTGCAGACCCCAAGTTTCAGAGACCCTAATCGTTAGTTACCATTCATTGCAACTTTGGACTTACCTGACTTGACGCGCCTTACGAACGATCCAATCAATTATCTTCCGTATTGGCCACCAATGCCTCATAAGTTTCCCATTGACATTCCGAAATTCAAAGGTAAACCTGGAGAGGACCCGTCGAACCATGTGATGACTTATCATCTCTGGTGTGCATCCAACTCCATTTCTGATGATTCTATTCGTTTACGTTTGTTTTAAAGCACTCTCTAATTGGTCTTGTGGCCAAATGGTATATCGAATTACCGCGAGCCACTTTTTATGATTTTAGTCAGTTAGCTACCTCGTTTTTAACTCATTTTCAGTTGCCAGTCAAATATGGCAATGGCATGGAGCTATTAACTTCATTAAAGCAATCGACGTCCACTTACATCTTCGATCATATCCATGAATGGAGACGTCGACGACGTTTAGTGAAGGTTTATATCCCGGATCAAATCTTAGCTGAATGGTTTGTAAAAGCCTTGTTGCCTAAGATCACTGAAGATGTAGCTAAAGATGGAGTAGTTACTAAAGAGCAAGTCATTGCTCAAGCGCAGTACCTTGACATAGTTTACATTCAGTCGGGTATGTTACACGAGAAGATCCCCGACCTACCTAATCAAAATCAAATCGCTGCTGCTCCTTCAGGGTCTCATGCCGCTGATGGTATGATTGGCACGGTAAATACTAAAAGTAAGAAGAAATCTTCTAAGAATTCTTCTCCTATAATAACCTTGCCAGATTCCTCGACAGGAGAGTCTTCCGCGGAACTTTCTGCCGATATTCACGTTGTAGAATCTTCTACATCTAAACCTAAAAATGATGGTAAGAAGAAAGGGAAGAAGAAGAATAAAGAGAAAAATCCAAAAGAGAAACTTGAAAAAGTGGAACCCTCTGAAGAAAAGTGAAAACCTCATTATCCGTGTCTCATTTATGATGAAGACCATTATACGAGAGACTGCCCTCATCGGGCAGAGGTTGCAAAAATCGTCAAAGGTTCCCAAACTCCTGCTGTCTTGAAGGATCCTTTTCCAGCTCAAGATAGTAAGATGATCGTTCATCCTCTAGTGCCAATGAAGAACCCATCTTGATGATGTCTCATGTAAGGATTGTGACTCGATCGCAAGATTATGGTAGTAAAAGTCTTGTTGATGGAAAAGAAGCAAAATCTTCTCAATCCAATCCATCAACCTCAGCTCCCGGTTCCGATCCACTACAGATCGAGAAACCTAACCTGGACTTAGTAATCAAACTGCCCACTAAGGGTGTTCTTCGAAGGTCTGCTTTCAATCCACATGCGAGAGTAGCTCAGAATTACAACATTGTTGAGGATTTAGTTGTTTCACCCTCAGCAATGTCGGCTTTGGAAGTGCTGCAATCATGTCCAGCACAACACAAATTACTTCTGTCGGCTATAGGAGCTGTTGACATTCAGGACCCAAACCTAATAATCTTTGATCTAGAAAATAGTGCGCCGCGTCTCCCCCATCAAATGGTTGTCCAGATTCCAGTGATAGTAAAAAACAGACCTGTTCATAGGACTGTGATTGACGAGGGAGCTTCCACGTGCATTATGTCGATACAGTGTTGGAGATCGCTTGGTTCTCCTTCACTAAATCAATCCCCGAAAATTCTTAAGGCCTTTGATGGCCGTGGGTTTCATCCGTTCGACATTTTACAGGATCTACCTATAGGGGTTGAAGGAAAAACCATTAATCTAGATGTGGAAGTGGTTGATGCCCCTCTAGATTACAACCTTCTCTTGGGTCGTAGTTGGTCCTACACTATGACAGTTGTTGTCTCATCGGTCTTTCGGCTTATAAAGTTCCCTCACAATGGAAAGATCGTAACTATAGACCAGTTGTCATACTTTTCATCCGACCCAGCCTCTGCTGAGAGTATTCAGCACGTTGGCAAAGCGACAATCCCTTATAGAGATGTTGGTGTAGGGTTAGTTAAAGATTCCGGTTTACTAGGCACTTTTCCTTTCCCTCCTATCAACGCATCGTCTTCTACTGCAACAATTCATATGATTTCATCAGGAACCATCGTTAATGATGATCCTTGGATCATCCCTTCTAAAGCTGAGGTAGACTCATTTGGTACTCTTATGCCTTTGAGTCCGTATGAATTTGCATATCAGGCTGTGCAGTTGTTTTCTGACCCAATATCAACCCAAATCGACTTAATGAACGAAGTCCATGAAGACTCATTCTCAACATCAACCTCGGAATTAGAAATGTTTTCCGAACTTGCTCCATCAAATGAATTTTTTTTTGAAATCCTATGTGTCGATCAGTTACCATGGGAAGATCTACATCATAGGTCTTCGTTTTTACTCGAGAGCGATCGTTTTGAAAACAATTTTTCATCAATCTTTACAATTGAATATGTTAAGGATGCTCAGAATCCAATGAAACATCCTGACTCTAAGTTAAATTTGGGAAATATTTCTAAAACTATTCCCCTTGACATTTCAGTTAAGCCCGGAATTATTGAAAACGTTCAATTAGGTGCCTCTTGTACGAACGATGAAATCAAAACATACAAGGCCCTATTTCAAGAATTCCGCGACGTGTTTGCCTGGTCCTATGAGGAAATGCCAGCAATCGATCCAACGATTGTAATTCATGAAATTAAAACCTACCCGGACGCTAAACCCGTTTGGCAACGTTTGCGTCAGATTCACTCGAGAAAAGCTGCTGTGATTAAAGCAGAAGTTGAAAAATTGTTGAAAGCAGGTTTCATTTATCCAATCCCATTAATAGATTGGGTATCGAATATTGTTCCTGTGAACAAAAAGAAAGGGACAATAAGAATCTATATCGACTATAGGGATATTAATCGAGCATGTCCAAAAGACAATTACCCTACACCCTATATCGATCAAATTATTGATGATTGTGCCGGCAGTGAAATTTTCTCCTTTATGGATGGCTTTTCGGGCTACAATCAAATCAATATTCTACCTGCCGATCAACCAAAAGCGACATTCATTTGTCCATGGGGAACATTTGCTTATTGCAAATTACCTTTTGGCCTTAAGAACGTCGACGCAACTTTTCAACAGGCTATGTCTTACGCTTTTCATGATATAAAACACATTGTGCAACCTTATCTCGGTGACTTGCCTGCTCATTCCTTACATAGAGCTGATCACCTCGTTCATTTACGAGCAATCTTCATGAGGTGTAGGCATTATCGAATTCGGTTGAATCCCCACAAGTGTGTGTTTGCATTGAAACGGGTTGATTACTGGGATTTGTAGTTTCGAAAGCCGGCATTCGCGTCGATCCTTCAAAGGTCGAAGCTATCATCAAATTGCCTTCTCCTTCGAGTCTTCGCCAACTCCAAAGTTTGCAAGGGAAAGCAAACTTTTTACGTCGATTTATCCCTAACTACGCCGAGATTACAAAGGGTTTTACCCGGTTGTTGAAACAAAATGCTTCATTCTTTTGGGATGAGATAGCTCAGAAATCTTTTGATGCGTTAAAACATGCCTTGACCCATGCACCACTGTTGCATCCTCCCAACTACAACCAGGACTACTACTTGTATCTCACCGCTTCCTATTCCACCATCGGAATGGTATTAGTTCACGAAGATGAGTTCAGTACAGAACATGTGATATATTACCTTAGTTGCACGTTGAATCCAACTGAACTAAAATACTCACATGTGGTGAAATTGGCATTGGCAGCTGTTCAAGCTGTCCAACGATTTCGTCATTACATTTTATTACACAAAACTACGGTCATTTCTGATTGCAACCCCATGATCTATATTTTGACCAAGCAGTTGTTGGGGGGCAAGTACTCCAAATGGATTGTCATCTTGCAGGAGTTTGATTTGGAATTTGAAAAGTCCAAGTCAAAGAAATCTTTAGTTTTCGCAGAACTTATGTGTGACTTCCCTCGTGTTGATTCAGAAACTGTGGCGGAGGAGCCCATTGCGGACGAATCCTTGTTTCTGATCAGCACTAGATCCATGGTATGGAGATATCATCACTTATCTCCAAACCCAAACCTTTCGGCCTGATCTTTCACGATCCGACCGCCGGAAAGTCAGATTCCAATCCCAACAATTCAAAATTATTGGAGATACTCTTTATCGCCTGGGGGCAGACTCTATTTTCCGACGTTGTTTGACTCATGAGGAAGCCGAAAGGGTATTAAATGGTTGTCACTCTGGAGCGTGTGCCGGTCATATGTCTAGGTATGCCACTGCCCAAAAGATATTGCGCGTTGGCTATTTCTGGCCATCTTTGTTTAAAGATTGTATTACTGCGGTCCGAAAATGCCACAATTGTCAAATTTTTGATCGAAAGATGCGCGCTCCACCTGCTCCTCTTCACCCTATAATTGCCGTTGGTCCTTTTTCCAAATGGGATATCGATTATATTACATGTAACCCTCACTCGGCCGGGCGGCATGCGTACATTATCCTCGCAGTAGATTATTTTACTAAGTGGGCCGAGGCGATGCCTACATTTGAGGCAGACGGCAAAATAGCTGCAATTTCCGTATTCAATCATATAATTGCTAGGTTTGGTGTTCCACAAGTGATTATCACTGACCATGGGCATCATTTTTGAAACGTTATGATGACAGAACTTACAGACCAGCTTGGCTTGCATCATGATAGTTCAACTCCTTATTATCCACAAGCTAATGGTCTGGTTGAAGCCATCAACAAAGTCTTAGTCATCATGATCCGACGGGTCATCGGGATTCATCGGTCGAACTGGCACAACATGTTATTCTCAGCGCTGTGGGCATACCGAACCTCAGTCAAAACATCAACAGGGTTCACTCCTTTCCAACTAGTTTATGGTTTGGAAGCTGTGTTACCTATTGAATGCGAAATCCCGTCATTGCGAATGGCCATTGAATTACTTCCAGCCACTTCCGAAGAGGAAAGACATTTATTATACTTAGCTCAGCTAGATGAGAATCACCGCGATGCTGCATTAGCAATCGAATCTCATGCCAAACGTATTAAGGCTCAGTATGATCGAAATGTAATCCCTCGAAATTTTTCGGAAGGAGATTTAGTCCTTTTGTACGATCAAGAAAATGATAAATTGGGCGCTAGAAAATTCGTGCCTATGTGGCATGGTCCCCTTGTTATCAAGCGAAAGCTAGCGAAAGGGGCCTATGAGTTGGTAGAATTTGACGGGGTCTCTTTAGGTAAACCCAGAAATGGTCTTTACCTGAAAAGATATTATGCTTAAAGCGAGTGTGGAGATTTTTAGTTAGGTTAGTTTTTCTTCTAGCTAGCGTGTTTTAGATTAAAGTGTGCTTAGATTAGAGATTGATTTTTCCGTCGTTATTCCTACTTATCTTGGTTTTACGTTTGATCTCGCAGATGTCGACGCCTCTTCAAACATATATTGGTTACGCTAATGGCGCTTGTCGTAGTACACGGAATATTTCTTCCGCAGCTTGGGTTATCTATTCACCCTCTGACGAGTTGGTATCTATGCACGGGGTAAGCCTCGGTAAAACAACAAACAACATTGCAGAGTATAGTGTAGTGGTGGAATTATTATCTGAATCTATTTCATTTGGGATTCGGAGTTTGATAGTGAGGTTAGATTATGAACTCGTTGTATTACAGCTTAATAGAGTATACGCCATTAGAAATCCAGTTTTATTAAGATTATTTTGAGAGTGCGTCTCTTGGAGCGTGAATTTGACTATATTGAATATCAGCATATTCAGATCTTTAAATACATTAGCAGATGCAATTGCTTATCAAATGTTAAGTAGACATGTGCAATAATCATACAAGTAAATTTAAAAACATTCCATAACATGTTTAACAAGACAAGCTAGTAATAACGATATCATATATATAGGAGTGTGTCAAAAAAATACATCGTCCTCGATCATAGGTTGAAAAACACCTTATGATCGGCAAAAATGATAGGTACAAAAAGAAAAATGTCATGTGT
>APFE030022392.1:7596-53843 GCA_000404065.3 Pinus taeda
TAATATTATTAAATTAATAAATAAAATTTGACCTAGGTCCTTTTAGTCAATATTAGCCGTTATTCAATATAGCCGTTGGAGACTCTACTCAGACTATTTACCTTGCTAAGCTGGATCTGTTTCTTCAACTTGTCCTGACGATGAACCACACTAGCTGGTTTGAAACGCGTCGACAAATGGTTTCTCATGTGATTATTGCCGAAAAATCTCTCATAAACTTGATATGGATCACAGAAGCCTCAACTCTACAAGATTTTCAACCCCAAAGTCTTTCTTTATTGCACAAAAAATGACTACAAGAGAGCTTTCTTTGGCACCAGACTCTAAAATCCAATGATCCCAAATGACCCCTGACACCCTATTTAAAGGAAAAATTCCCAACAGCTAGTTCGAGTGATTCATGTCAAACTAATCTCGACCGTCGATGAGGATCAAAATCTCTTTTAATGTCATCCGTCGAAATTTTAAATGCATTTTAATATATTAAAAAATTGACATCTTGCATTTATTTCCTCAAAACTTTGACTAATTATTATTTTATTAATTTTTTTTTTTAGTTATTTTTTTAATTTTTAATTTTATTATTATTATTTTTTTTATTTTTAATTTTAATTTTTATTATTTATATCTTTTATTTTTAATTTTTAATTTATTTTTTAATTTTTGGATCGGTCGAACTTAGCCTTTGGAAAAATCACCTAGGACCTAGGACTTAGGACTTATGATGGGATTAAAACATTTTCTAACCCTCAAGACACTTTACATCATGACTTTTACAATTTTACATCTCAAGGGGGAAAACCCATTTGACATAGACCCTCATAGACCACCCAGTCTTGGGACACAAATATAATCTAGCAGATCAAGCAATTTGAAATAACCTAACCAAATAATTAGGATTATTTCCAAATTATTTTACATAGACTCGAAGCACAATAGGATTCCCTTAAGATTTTAATGACAAAATTCATTCCGACTTTGGGGTTAGGCTGAAGGAAAACTCTGTCGATCATGGATCGGTGAGACAAAAAACCTTCCGGAACGTAGATCATCACTAGAAAATTCGGTTTGCCTAGGTAGTTTATATACATGACTTAGATCTGCTAAGATTGTTTACAATTTACACATGTAGTCTGGGTTTACAACATAACATGATTGGGCTAATGATGACAGTTGAATGGCACGAACATGTCGATCCAGCACTGTCCCTTTTTGCGAAAAAGGGGGTGTACTACTATGGGTAGTTAACAAGTAGTGGTCAACAGGCTTCATCAACATCAATTGGTGAGAAAATCTAAGTTGATCTGTGGATCAGAGTGTGTGAAAATTTCTGAATCTACATGTCAAAAATCCTACTGCAATCACTGGTTTACCATCTCCTACTTGTTTTTACATTCAACAAGCTGTTTAATTATTTAAACAACGATGAAAAAAATATTGCAGACTACACATACATACAAATCATGAACTGCAAATAGAATGAGACAAATACACAAGGGACACCGTTATTTTTGGACAATTGTCCCCGGAAAAACACAATTCGGGAAAACCAGTGCAACATATAGAGGGCTTGTATTATTAAGTAGATTTCTTAATACAACTAGGGTGCCATATCCGACTCACCCAACAGAGAATAAACCCAGCAGCAATACCTCTATCCAGAGATAGATGAACAAACCCCACAGGTGACTGCGCTGTTCCCAGTGCTGGGCTGTAATGGCCGCTCCAAACTCTGTGTTGGAACTGCGACACCTCGTCTAGGATCTCCATCACTGGGTCAGAGATCTCCCTCTGGGTCACTGTGTCAGAGCTCTCCCTCTGCGTCATTGCATCATTGCGTCACTGCTTCAGAGCTCTCCCTCTACGTCACTGCATCACTGCGTCACTGCATCACTACCACACTGCGTCATTGTGACACTGCGTCACTGGGAGCTCTTAGCCTCCACTGCGGCACTGTGTTAGAGCTCTCCTGGTCCTTCTCTGCCTCTCTTATGTGCATTCTCGGCCTTGTACTGAAGTCCCTTTGCTGAATTGCGCTTCTCACTGCAACAGATCACTTGTTCGATTTTCTCAGCAAACCTTGCCCCAGAAACATCTAACTGATTGATCTCTCAGGTGTATCTCCAACTGACCCTCAAGCCTCCTCTTATACTTTTCCTGTTGATGAATCAAGGGTCGAGATTAAGTCCCTAATCAACGGCTAAGATTAAAACAGACTTGATCCTAGTCACTTAGAAGTTTCTCACCCATATTCTTATTAATACCCATTAATATTTTTATTTTCCTAAGTTTAGACTTAGGAACACATTAAAAATATTAATTATTTTAATAACTCCTCATCCGAGTGGAATTTCTCCAAACAATTTCTGGGTTCTGAAGATCTCATGTATTCTAGCCCCTCCACAAAATTTCGGAGCTAGAGCACATCCGATGCTACCCAAAATCAACACTCCCTCTTAGCGAGGAATGTGCTCTAGCAATACTTCCCTATAGAAGCATTACACTGATCCACTGCATCGGTCCTCTGTGCTGCTGATGCTCGGCTTGATGCCCTTCATCCACTGCACCGCTGCTTTCTGTATTGCTGCCCGTGACTCTGCCACTGCCACTGCTACACCTGTACTGCAACTCCCACTCAAAATGTTGCCTCATGCTGCCCATGACACTACCACTGCTAACTGCTGCACTGCAACTCAGTTATTGAGAAGTAAGTGTGAATTTTTTTGAATCTAACACATCTGAAACCCCTATTGCAACTACTGGTTTAACATCTCCTACTTTTCTTTGCATTAACAAGTTATTTAATTACATAAACATCGATGTAAACACTATTGCAGCGTACACATACATACAGATCATGAACTGAAATAAACTGAGACAATCACATAAGGGACACCGTTATTTTCGGACAAACGTCCCCGAAAGAACCCAATTCGAGAAAACCGATGCAGCATATAGAGGGTTTGTATTATTAAGCAGATTTGTGAATACAACTAGGGTGACAGAAATGGCTCACCCAACAAAGAATATCCTTGGCAATAGTACCTCTATCCGGAGACGGATATTCCGACAAATTCAGCAAATGGATGATCAAACCCCATAGCGACTTCGGTTGCTCCTTGTGAGGGACAACGATGACTACTCCAAGCACTGCGCTGGAACTGCATCACTCCTCTAGTATCTGCGTCACCTTGATAGTGAGCCTCCCTTGCTCAGAAATTCGATATTGCTGATCTGCTCCTTCTCTGCCCCATAGAATCTCCCCAACGCTGCCTTTAAGGGCTTGCATTAGCCTCTGCGTCCTCAGCATCACCCGTGTCAGCCCTCTGCGTCAGCTTGTACGAACTCTGCATCTGCCCTTCTGGGGCTTGCACTATCTCTCTTGACGTTGCTCTGCCTCTTTGCTTTGTATTCTTCGGCCTTGGATGAAAATCCCTTGTTGAACTGCCCCTCACCACAAATCCGATCACTAGCTTGATTTCCTCAGCAAACCTTGCCCCAGAAAATCGAACTCTATAATCTCTTGGTGTCTCTCCAACTGACCCTCAAGCCTCCTCTTATACTTTTCCTGTTGATGAATCAACAGGCATGATCTTATCTCTAATCCACGACTAAGATTAGAACTGGCTTGATCCTCGTCACTTAGAACCTTCTCACCCATATTCTTATTAATACCCCACGGAAGTCAACTGGTCGCGAATCGCTTGCAACTTGAGGAGGAAGGGATCAATCTCCTCTCCCTTCTGCATCTGGTATTGTCTCAACTATTTTTCTAATAACATCTTCCGCTGAATGGAAGTGCCCTTGTACAAGGTGGTTAACGTCTCCCACATCTCCCTTGTTGTGTCCTTCTCAGTAATGTGTGGTACTACATGATCTTTGACCCCATCTAGGATCATGCACTTGGCCTTCGCTTGGGCCTCCTCGTACTTCTCTGACGGATCATCGTCGATCGAAACAACAACTACTTTCAAGGCATAGTCTTTGATGCGATACTTGTCAAGGATTGCTAGGATCTTGGCCTTCTAGATGACAAAATTGGAGGCTCCATCCAATCTGTCCTGATCCCTCAATCCATTGACCGCCATCTTTGCTTAACAAATATAGGACATGTTCTCTTCTCCCTTCCTGCTGCTAATCTAGCAAGACTTGGATCTGGATTTCTTTGGCGCAAGAAACCCTCTAAGGAACAAGCTCCTCTAGACTCCCTCTTGTTTATTTTGGGTAGCATCGGATGTGCTCTAGCTCCAAAATTTTGTGGAGGGGCTAGAATACATTAGATCTCCAAGTCCCAGAAATGTTTGGAGAAATTTCGCCCGGATTGTGAGTTATTAAAATAATTAATATTTTTAATGGGTTCCTAAGTCTAAACTTAGGAAAATAAAAATATTAATAGGTATTAACAAAAATATGGGTGAGAAGCTTCTAAGAGGAGCGGATCAAGTCTGTTTTAATCTTAGCCATTGATTAGGGACTTAATCTTGGCTGTTAATTCATCAACAGGAAAAGTAGAAGAGGAGGCTTGAGGGTCAGTTGGAGATACATTGAGTGATCAAATCAGTTCGATTTTTCTGGGGTGTGGTTTGCTGAGAAAATCTAACTAGTGATTTGAGTTGCAGTGAGGGGCAGAAGTAGAGATTTGGATCGGAAAGGAGTTCCGATCCAAAGAGTGCCAGGCAGAGAGGCAACAGTCTCGTCAGAGAGGCAGCACAGAGGCCTATGCAAACCAGGATGGGGCTCACGCAGTGCTGACGCAGGCCAAGAGGGTCTCTTGCAGTGGCAGTGCAGGATATTTGTCAGAAGTTCGAGATTTTGTTGGAGAAGTGAGCTTCTGAGTCAGGAGAGATGAACAACAGCCTTCCTCCAACAAATCGATCTAGCAGAAGGGGTGACGCAGTCTCCTAGAGGCAAGACGCTGGCCCAAGCAGGGATTGTGCTGGGATTTTCATAGTGCTTGCCAGAGTCAGGCCACTCAGTGGATCAGTGGTGACTTGGAGAGCAAGGTAAACCCTTGTATGTATTTTTTGCTGCTGATATTTCTCTGAAAGGTTAGCCAGTGTGAGAGGCAACATGTTGTTCTCAGATTTTGCTTGATTAATAATACAAACCCTCTATCTACTGCACCAGTTTTCTCGCATTGGGCTTTTCTGGGGACGTGTTGTCCAAAAATAATGATGTTCCTTGTGTGTTTGTCTCTTCTATTGTTTAAGTTTATGATCTGTATGTCAGTTGAGTCTGCAGTAGTGTTTTTAATCACGGTTTATAAATTAAATAACTTGTGGAATGAAATAACAAGTAGGAGATGATAAACCAGTGATTGTAGTAGGATTTCTGTTTGAATTCCCTCACGGAGCCAAATGTCGAATCACTCCTCTAATCCTCTTTTGCTGCTGTAACCTGGATCTAGATTTTTTTGGCTAGAAATCTGTCAATGCAGTGACTCCCTCCACCTTAGCTGTCTCTATAGACACTGTTCTGCACCACCAACAACAACATCCCACCAGCTCCTCAGATCAAATCTACTCTGTTCCCCCAGCCCCAACAATTGAAGAATCTGAGCTTCTATGGCTCTGCACAATCACTGCGTGAGCTAGATCAACTCCTGGCCATTGTGTCACTCATCCCTCTGTTTCTGCACTGGCCTAGACAGCTAACGCAGTTACTGCGTGGGCTCCTCCCAGCTATTGCGTCACCCTCATTTGGCTCAGAATGTTGATGCAAGCATTGGGTGAGCCGCTGTGTCACCTCTTCTGCATTGCGTCACACTCCCTCTGCGTCTCTGGCTCTGGAACAACGCTGTCACTTGGGACAACTGCCTCTATACAACAAATTCTTTCGATCTCTCGGCTGGTGTATTCAGTCTCCTATCATCTGCGATGTTCTGATACCATGTGAAAATTTCTGAATCTACACATCGAAAATCCTACTGCAATCACTGGTTTACCATCTCCTACTTGTTTTTACATTCAACAAGTTTAATTATTTAAACAACGATGAAAACACTATTGCAGACTACACATACATACAGATCATGAACTGAAAATAGAATGAGACAAATACACAATGGACACCATTATTTTTGGACAGTTGTCCCCAGAAAAACCAAATTCGAGAAAATTGGTCCAACATATAGAGGGTTTGTATTATTACACAAATTTCTGGATACAACTAGGGTGCCATATTCGGCTCACCCAACAAAGAATAAACCCGATAGAAGTACCTCTATCCAGAGATAGATGAACAAACCCCACAGGTGACTGCACTGTTCCCAGCGCTGGGCAGGGATGGCTGCTCCAAGCTCTGCGTTGGAATTGCGTCACCTCCTCTAGGATTTGCATCATTGTGTCAAAGCTCTCCCTCTGCGTCACTGTGTCAAAGATCTCCCTTTGCGTCACTCCATTACTGCGACACTGCGTCAGAGCTCTCCCTCTACGTCACTGCATCATTGCGACACTGCGTCACTGAGAGCTCTTAGCCTCCACTGCGTCACTGCGTTAGAGCTCTCTCCTAGTGCTTCTCTGCCTCTGGTATGTATTCTCGTCCTTGAACTGAATTCCCTCTGCCGAACTACCCCTCTTACTGCAACAAATCACTTCTTTGATTTTCTTAGCAAACCTTGCCCCAGAAAAATTGAACTGACTAATCTCTTAGGTGTATCTCCAACTGACCCTCAAACCTCCTCTTATACTTTTCCTGTTGCTGAATCAACAACTGAGAAAAAGTCCCTAATCAACGACTAAGATTAAAATAGACTTGATCCTTGTCACTTAGATGTTTCTCACCCATATTTTTATTACTACCCATTAATATTTTTATTTTCCTAAGTTTAGACATAGGAACCCATTAAAAATATTAATTTTTTAATAACTCCTCATCTAGGTGGAATTTCTCTAAACGATTTCTGGGTTCTGGAGATCTCATGTATTCTAGCCCCTCCACAAAATTTTGGAGCTAGAGCACATCTGATGCTACCCAAATCAACAAAGTGCGGATCACCCAGACCTCCAATTTAGGCGTCATTTCTAGTTCAATTTGGGAGGCCAAATTCAGGATTGTTGTAGTCATTTTGAGGCCAACCTCCCAGCTATTGCATTGGCATGTAATTTTGCTCTAATTTCGAGGGCTACATCTTGTGAGTCAAGGGCTGTTGCAAGGTTCTTGTTCCTAGTCAAATGTGATATCTCCCCAACATAGGCTTGTAGGTAGGTTGCTAAGGTCAACTCATCAAGTGGATTCAATTTCTTAGGGATCATATTGACAAGGGTATTGAATTTTTGGTTGCAATCGCTCACAGGTTCACTCTTATCTCTTTTAATAAGGAGAAAGTCTTTTTATAGGTCAACGACGCTCCTTTCTTCCACCCATCTGGATGAGAAAGCGGTAATCAAATCATCCAAAGAGGAAATGGATCCTTCTAGGTGGGTCATGAACCATTCTTGAGCATAATCTCTTAGTGAAAAAGAAAACAAGGTCATGAGCACATCTTCTTCAACATTCTTGCCATAGAAAAATTGTTGAAACAAGACAATGTGCGCTTTAGGATCCCCATCCTTTCTACCATAAAAGTGTTGAAATTTTCTAAGTTTACTTAGTTAGAAACCCTCCGTGCACTTTATCTGATTTATTCCTACCTACTTGTTATTTTTCTTAACAAGTTATTTACAATGTAAATACTGAAAATAAACACTAGTGCATGCTGAACATATTACAGATCAACAACTAAAAGAAACATAAACAAACACAACATATGAGACCATTATTTTTGGACTAATGTCCCTGGAAAAACCCAATGTGGGAAAACCAGTGCATCTATCTGAGGGTTTTCTTATTAAGCAATATCAAAGTACAATCTGGGTGCCGAAACTGGCCTACCCAACAGAGAATTTCCTTGGCAGTAATACCTCTTAGTTTTTGACAAATCTTTTGGTTGAAACCCCAGATAATCCTTCTAGCAGCTACTCACCCCAGTGTCAGCCTCTCTCTGGACTACATTAGCCCCTCTCTGCCTCACGTTGGCCCTGCGTCACCTTGGATGGGTTTGCGTCAGCCCTGGGGGGCCCTGTGTCAGCCCTTTGGCCCTTTGTGTCAGCAACACTGGCTTCTCTGAAGCTCTGCGCAGCTCCCGGCTGCCTCTGCATGGCCTTGCGTGAGCCCTGGATGGATCCGTATCACTCTCCTTGGCTACTGCGCTGCTCTCTCGACACTATCTCTGCCTCTCTGTCTCTCTGTACTCAAATGCCCCTCAGCTGCATCTTCCGATCACTAATTTTATCTCTCTTAGCAAACCCCGCTCTAGAGAATAGAATGTTTGATCACTCTAGTGTCTTCTCCAAGTGACCCTCAAGCCTCCTCTTATACTTTTCCTGTTGACATACCAATGACCGAGATTAAGTCCCTAATCAATGACTAAGATTAGATTTGGCTTGATCCATATCTTTTGGACCATTCTAACACAAATTCATATTAATACACATTAATATTTTATTTTCCCTAAGTTTAGACTTAGGGACTCCAAAAAATATTAATTATTTTAATATCTCTTGATCTGTTTAGAATCTGCCCAAACCCTTTCTGGGTATCGAAGATCTCATGTGCCCCAACCTCTGCACCAAATTTTGTGGCTAGAGCACATTCGATACTCCCCTAGATCAACAGTCCCTCTTAGCGAGGACTGTGCTCTAGCAATACTCCTTATTGAGTATTACTTTGATCATTCGGCATCGTTATCTGTGCTGATGCTAGGCCTTCCTACTCAACATCCTCTGCACTGCTGCATCCTGTACTGCTTCCCATGTTCTGAAACTGCCACTGCTGCATCTATATGACAACTCCCTCTGCATCCGTGCTGCTGTTGGTCCTTTCTCCTAGCACTGCATCTGCACTGCACCTCCTCTCATCATGTTGCATCCTGCCGCCCACTGCTACACTGCAACTCAGTTACTGAGAAGTAAGTAACTGATCGCCCAATCTGACCTCTCTATTGGGCTAGAAACACCCACTGATGCTGAAGCTCCCTTTGTCGTTGACAACTGCTCCTTTGACATCTGCACTGCTACAACAACTTCTTGAATCTTGCATTGTTGCACACCTCTCTATGCCATCCTGCACTGGTGCAATGCTCCTATGCCTCTCGCACTGCTGAAGCCTGCTAGCCTCGCACTATCTCGGGACTCCTGCACTGTATCTCTCTCTACCGCTTCATCCGCATCCGTTTCTACCCGACTTAGCCTGTCCTGCTACTCTTCGGGGCTCTTGTAGCAAGGTATAATCCAAGAGGTTGTGTACCTCGAGGATCCTACCCCTCATTGCCTGTAGTCCACTTGACTACAACTCGATGTCTCCCCACTTCTGCTCAAGTGTTGCGTGTGCACTCATGGCATAGTCATCGTCTGTCAAAACTTCCTTCTCTGCCCGTGCTGGCGCTGCCTTAGCCTTGGAAGACTCTCCCTTACTCTTCTTCCTTGGACACTGGGTCGCATAATGACCCAGCTCCCCACTGTGGAAGCACTTGATCTTGGAGAGATCTTTCTTCTTCCGCTTCTCCTGCTTTCCCTTAGATGCTAGGGCAACATCTTCCTCCTCCTGCTTGACTTTGATCCCCTTGCTGCTGTTACCTATCTTTGACTGTTGTCTGATCTCTTCCTGGCGAAGAGCTACCCACATCTCGTCCCAAGGTGGGAGAGTCCCTCTGCCTAGTATACTCCGGACAAACACCTTGCAGTCTTCTGAGACAACATTCAGGGCTATCTTCACCATCAACTCCTGATCTGGTGTTGCCTCTATAGCAGTCAATTGATCTCAGATCTCATTCAGTCCTCCGAGGAAGGTGTCAATCGACTCCCCCTTCATCTGATACGACCTCAACTGATTCTCAAGTAGCATTCTTCTCTGCACAGAAGTATGCTGGTACAACCTCTTGAGAGCCTCCCACATCTCAAATGCTGTTTCCTTCTCAGTCATGTGTGGTACTACATGATCCTTGACCCTGTCAAGGATAATGCTCTTGGCCCTCGCCATCGCCTCCTTGAACTTGTCATTATCATTGGGGTCGACTGGGATAGCTATTACCTTCAAGGCGAAGTTCTTTACACGATTCCTGTAAAGTACGGATAAGATTCTGGCCTTCTAGACTGTGAAGTTCGATGCTCCGTCCAGTCTATCCTGGTCTCTTACTCCGTGTAGTGCCATGATGCTCCTCTACTTTCGTCTTGGAAGTTCTCTATTCGACTCCTCTGAGTCTCTACTTCTCATCTGGAAGTTCTTTTCTGGACTCCCTCTGAGTCTTGATTTCCCTCTTGGAAATCCTTATGCCACTATCGAGATGCCCCCTACTTTGATCGTCTCGTGCAACCAAACCACTGATCCCGATTCCTCGGCTAGAAACTCTCAGTAGCAACTCCTCTAGCCTTGCTCTGTCAGGTATTTTTCTGACTACAGTACCTCACCAACTCCACTCTGCAATATTCTCGCAGCCTTCTAAACCCCAACAACTTGAAGGTGAGAGCTCCTAGGCTTTGCATAATCCCAACACTAGCAACTTGGCCTCCTCAGCCAATTGCATTATCCCTCCCGGCTACTGTGTGGCTCTACGTGAGGCTTCTTTTGCCTTCCTTAGCCTCTCCGTTGCCTCTTCCCGGCTCACACTTGATGATGCAGGCACTACGCGACCCTTCCTTGTTGCTGCTATGCTAGAAACACCTTCTGTTACCTCGGGACAACTATTTTCTATTGTTATTGCTCCGCTCGGTTGATGTCCTTTAGTCCTCCTGTGATCTGCAATCACGCTCTGATACCATGTTGAAGTTTCTAAGTTTACTTAGTTAGAAACCCTCCATGCACTTTATCTGATTTATTCCTACCTACTTGTTATTTTCCTTAACAAGTTATTTACAATGTAAATACTAAAAATAAACACTAGTGCATGCTCAACATATTACAGATCAACAACTAAAAGAAACAGAAACAAACACAACATATGACACCATTATTTTTGGACTAATGTCCTCGGAAAAACCCAATGTGTGAAAATCGGTGCAGCTATCTGAGGGTTTTCTTATTAAGCAATATCGGAGTACAATCTGGGTGCCAAAACTGGCCTACCCAATAGAGAATTTCCTTGGCAGTAATATCTCTTAGTTTCTGACAAATCTTCTGGCTGAAACCCTGGATAATCCTTCCAGCAACTACTCAGCACAAGTCTTCCCCAGAAACCCTAGCGTCATCCTCTCTCTGGACTGCGTCAATCCCTCTCTGCCTCACGTTGGCCCTACGTCACCCCGGATGGGTCTGCGTCAGCCCTGGGAGGCCCTATGTCAGCCTTCTGGCCCTCTGTGTCAACAACGCTAGCCTCTCTGAGGCTCTGCGCAGCTCCCGGCTGCCTCTGCGTGGCCCTACGTGAGCCCTGGCTGGCTCTGCGTCACTCTCCTTCGCTACTGCGCTACTCCCCTGACACTATCTCTGCCTCTTTGTCTCTTTGTACTCAAATGCCCCACAGCTGCATCTCTCGACCACTAATTCTATCTCTCTTAGCAAACCCCGCTCTAGAGAATAGAATGATTGATCACTCTGGTGTCTTCTCCAAGTGACCCTCAAGCCTCCTCTTATCCTTTTCTTGTTGACATATCAACGGCCGAGATTAAGTCCCTAATCAACGACTAAGATTAGATTTGGCTTGATCCATGTCTTTTGGACTATTTTAACACAGATTCATATTAGTTCACATTAATATTTTATTTTTTCTCTACGTTTAGACTTAGGGACTCCAAAAAATATTAATTATTTTAATATCTCCTAATCTGTTTAGAATATGCCCAAACCCCTTCTGGGTATTGGATATTTCATGTGCCCCAACCTCTCCACCAAATTTCGTGGCTAGAGCACATCCGATGCTACCCCAAATCAACAAAAACATGGTGCATTATATTGAGAAGGTAAAGATGAGGGGCTCTTAAGATGTTTACAAAGCTTAATGAATGAAGGAAATATTGCAATAGTGGAGAAATTTTCCTTCTCATGTTTACCTTGTCAAAGAACCAAGTGCTGAGAGATCCTTTATCTCTTTGATGATATGTCAAGGTGGTCTTGGAAGCTACCTCCATGGTCAAATTATATAGCAGTCGCTAGAAGAGGATCTATTTTGTTGTTAGGAAATTCAACTCTTCAAATAACCTAGATGCTTTGATTTATGGAAGGTAGACTCACTTCCTCCCCAACAATGGCGCCAAATTGTTGTCGTAAAATCTAGCATGCCTTTGAGAGGTCTACCCTACAAGGCTATGTTAGTTTATGTAGCGTGAATAGATGTTCAAGTCTTAGATGGTGTCTATGAGGCTAAGGAACACATTGGATTAGTTTTCTCCAATACCCAAAAAAAGCTTCTAAGGGAAATTACCTTAATTAGAATTAATTAGCCAATTTATTAATTTTCCTAAGTCTAACTTAGGGAAATAGTTTAATTAATCTGGATTAATTGAGGTAAATTGATTTTCCTCTAGTGACTTCTAGAAAATTCATTTGCTGGGGTCAAGATGATGTTAGCCATTGATTGAAATTAGATCATGGTCATTGATTGCTCATCAAGAGATTATAATAGGAAATCGATGAGCATTTGGAGAACACAGATTAGAGACACATATTTGCAATGATAGCAAGGGCAAGCGTAAGGGCACCAGTGGATTGAGATCAAGAGTGATTGAAGACAAAATTACCGAAGGATATTCTTCATAGTGATTTCCGATTTCTTAGTGTTAGAGGGAGATCAATTTCATCTGCAGTAGAGGTCGCGTTTCCCAGTGGTACGAGTTTCTTTAGAGAGCCCGAGTTGTTGGAGCTATGAGATATTTTCTAGAGTGAACAATTTGCACAAGATAAGCCGAGTTTGGCAAAAGAAGTGGAATTCTAGAGGAGGCCAAGTTGATTTTCCAGCCAGTGCAAGTTGCCAGTGAGGGCCAACTTGATAGGGCTGCACATGTGGTTCGATTCAGTGAGCCAGATGGAGGGAAAATTGAATTAGAGGGGATGAGTGGTCTCTAGGAAGACAAATCAACTTGTAGAAGTGACAGAAACAATTTTTTTGAGGTTTGCTAATTTACAGTAAACAATGGTAATTTTCAATCATAGAATTTGTTGAAAAATAAATAAAATACTCATTTGTAGAACTAGTTTTTCCCACATTGGGGTTTTTCTAGGGACATTTGTTCAAAAGTATCTATGTTCATTATTTTTGTGTGCGTGCAATATTTTCTCAGTTCCTGTGATTTATTTATTTTTTGTGAAGTTGCAATAGTGTTTTGTATAGTATTTTCTGCATACAAATTGCAGAAGACAAATAATCAAATTGATAGGAGAATAATAACTAGTTAACTGCAACAATATTATAATTTCACGTGGTATCAAAGCAAATATAAGGGAAGAATAAGGCTTTGCATTGGCATAGGAAGATAAAAGCTGAGGGTTTAAAACCCAGTTCGAGTTCTTTAGTTTATTTGGGTTTCACTTATTTTACGAGGGGTTAAAAATGCTCTCAATGGTTTTGAGAGATCAGGACAAATGAGATGGAGGCTCTAATGTTGGTTGTTCGGAAAGCCAAAATTTCGTTGTTGTTGGAAGAAAATGGTCTCAAGGGGTATGCGACCAGTGTGATGGTCATTCCAACGGATCTAGCACAACTTTCAAAATACTAGAAGGAAGATGTGAAAATACAGAGGATAATCCTTGAAACTGTTCCAGGATGCAACCACCAATAGGAAGTTTTATTCGTGAAGGTTGTAGTGTTTTTATTTCGATGTTGCCATAGCAATAAAATGAATAATTAATTTATCAGTTAGAAGAAATAATACTAGTTACTGCAATAGGATTCTAGTTGTGCAATTTTCACATGGTATCAGAATGTGAGCAGCAAGACGAAATTCTTGAGGCAGCGCAGTGCTCAGACAAGCAGGTTGAATTGTTGGGCCAACAGTTCGATTTTAAGTTGCAGGAGTGCAGAAAATTTGATTTGCCTACAAGAGTGATTCTAGTAGTCAGAGGGAGCAATTGCAACTCAAATTTTCACTGAGCAGATTTCGGGTTGGATGCAGAGGGTTTTGTAGTAGTAGAACCAACATCAGGTGGAAGAGAAAAGCACACACAACAGAGGGAAAATTTCTCTCAGGGAACTTTGAGTCTTAGAAGTTCGATTTTTCCTTGCAGATTGGCAGTAGTTGTGAGCAGATCTTCTCACTCCAGAAGGGAGTGCGAGTGGCAGAGCAACAACCAAGCAAAAGGAAAGGGGATTTTTGACAGTTTTCTAGATGGCCACTGCAAGGCTTAGAGATAAGGATAGGTTGGATGGATCATCCAACTATGTCATCTGGAAAGCCAGGATGTCCTTCCTTCTAGATGAATATGGCCTGAACGCCTACATTGATAATGTGGTGGCAGTTCCTTAGGATGCAGACCAGCTCAAGGAATATAGGAAGGAAATGGCTTGGGCGAAGCGGCCAAGTGAACAACCAAAGAGATGTGGGATGCTCTCTCCACTCTGTACCACGGTACTTCCGAGCAGCGGAAGATGTTCCTCCAGAAGCTGAGAGGCCTCTGTGAAAATTCCTCAAACCCGGGAATACCTACTGCAACAACTGATGATATTTCTCCTGCTTGTTAGATTTACATGAACAAGCTATTTGCAGTTTCCTACGACAAACATCAAAATATATACACTGCAGCCAACACCAATTAAATAATATGCCGAAACAAGAAACTGAACAATAGAGAAAGATACAACACAAATGACAGTTGTTTTTGGACAAACGTCCCCAGAAAAACGCAATGCGGGAAAATTGGTGCAACAGATCTGAGGGTTTTATTATTGTTGATTTGGGGTAGCATCGGATGTGGTCTAGCCATGGAAATTGGTCAAGAGGCTAAAGCACATGAGATCTCCAGGACCCAGAAATGGTTTGGGCAAATTCTAACCGGTTTGGGGGATATTAAAATAATTAATATTTTTAATGGAGTTCCTAAGTCTAAACTTAGGAAAAATAAAATATTAATGGGTATTACTATAAAACTGGGTTAAATGTTCCAAAAGTCATGGATCAAGCCAAATCTAATCTTAGCCGTTGATTAGAGATTTAATCTCGGCCGTTGATAGACTAACGAGAAAAGTATAAGAGGAGGCTTGAGGGTCAGTTGGAGAACACACCAGAGTGATCAGTCATTCTATTCTCTAGAGCGGGGTTTGCTAAGAGACATAGAATCAGTGATCAACAACAAGGGACAATGAATACATAGCAGAGAAACAAAGTTGGTACTAGAGAGACAGCGTAGAGCCCTAAGAGGTTGACACAAAGATCGTTGGGTGCTATGCAGAGGCAGCCAGGAGCTGCGTAGAGCCAGGAAAGGCTAGTGTGTGAGATGCAGAGGGTTTAGGGGCTGACGTAGAAGCTCCATAAGCTAACGCAGAGGCTAGCAGAGCTGACGCAGGGCCAAGAGTTAGCGCTGGAAGGATTTTGTGGGACAGACTGGGTGCTGGTGAGCTAGGTAGGGAGATGCAGAGCAGTGGAAGATGCAATTGTTGCTGTGGGATTGTTCATCTGGTGATTAATCAATCAGAATATTTGTCTCCAAGGAGAGGTACTACTGTCGAGGGCATTCTTTGTTGGGTGAGCCATTTCTGGCACCTTAGTTGTATTCTGAAAACTGCATAATAATAAAAGCCTCTGAATAGCTGCACCGGTTTTCTCACATTGGGTTTTTCAGTTGATGATATGTAGATGTTTATAGTAGATACTGTACTTGTGTTTATTTTCAGTATTTACATGGTAAATAACTTGTTAAGTAATTAAACAAGTAGGAAGAAATAAACCAGATAGTACAGGAAGAATTTCTAACTGGTTAAACTTAGAAATTCCTACATGGTGTTAGAGGGTGGTTGCAGATCACAGGATAACTGAAGGCATCAGCTAGTAGAGCAGTAGTAGCAGATTCAATTGTCCCGAGTGACAGAGCTGATACGTGCAGAAGGCAACAGAGGAAGGAGTGACGCAGAGAGACTGCGTCATCATTTTGGGCCAAAGAGAGGCAGCGCAGAGGCTAAGGGAGGCAAAATCAGGATCACGCAGAGGCCAGGAGGACTGACACAGTTGGCTGGGGGAGTTGATTTGCCGTTGCCAGGATTGTGCAAAGCTAGGTGGCTAAATCCTTCAGTTGTTGAGGTATAGGAGGTTGTAGGTAATTTGTAGAGCGAAGCTGGTGGGGTACTCTGGTCAGAACAGTACCTAACAGGGCAAGACCAAGGAGGAGGGATTTCCAGAAGGGAAATCAAGACTCAGAAGGAGTCGAACCGAGAACTTCTAGACGGAAAGTTGAGAGACTCAACAGGAGTCGAAAGAAGTACAACGTAATGGCCTTGAATGGACTGAGAGATCAGGATAGGTTGGACGGAGCATCCAACTTTGTGGTTTGGAAGGCCAAGATCTCGTCTATTTTAGACATATATCGCATCAAGGACTTTGCCTTGAAAATAATAGCGATCCTAGTTGACCCAGTTGAAAATGAGAAGCACGAGGAGGCAATGGCCAGGGCGAAGTGCATCATCCTTGATGGGGTCAAGGATCATGTGGTGCCACATATTGCCTAAAAGGATACGGGAAATGAGATGTGGGAGGCCTTGAAAAAATTGTACCAGCATACTTCCGTGCAGAGGAAGATGTTACTTGAAAATCAGCTGCGGTCATACCAGATGCAGAAGGGAGAGCAGATAGATGTCTTCCTCGGCCGATTGAAGGAGATCCGTGACCAGCTAACTTCCATAGGGGCCACACCAAATTAGTAATTGATGGTGAGGACCGCATTGAACATAGTCTCAAAGGATTGGGAGGTATTTGTCCAGAGCATACTGGGCAGGTTGAGCCTTCTAGATTGGGAGGAACTGTGGGCGGCTCTTTGTCAAGAAGAGATTAGACAGGTGACCAAGGCAGGGAGTAGTGGCAAAGGGGTCAGAATCAAGAAGGAGGAAGAAGAGGATACGGCTCTAGCATCTGCGGGGAAGCAGGAGAAGAGAAAGAAGAAGGACCTCTCCAAGGTCAAGTGCTTCCATTGTGGGGAACTGGGTCATTTTGCAAACCAATGTCCTAGGAAGAAGAGCAAGGGAGAGGCTTCTGAGACCAAGGCAGCGCTAGCGAGGGCGGAGAAAGAAGTCGAGGAGGATGACGATTGTGCCATGAGTGCTCATGTATCACTTGAGAAGAAGTGGGGAGACATTGAGCTGTAGTCAGACGAACTATAGGCGATGAGGGGCAGGATCCTTGAGGTACCCAACCTCTTAGATTATACCTTGCTATGGGAGCCCTGAAGAGGAATAGCAGGACTGACGGATGTCGGTAGAGAAAGATGCGGATGAAGCGACAGAGTGCTACAGTGCAGGAGTCCTCGGACAACGCGAGGCTAGCAGGCTACAATAGCGCGAGAGGCACGGAAGTGTTGCATCAGTGCAGGATGGCACAGAGAGTTGTGCAACAGTGCGAGATGTAGGGAGTTGTAGTAGCACAGAGGTCAATAAAGGGAGCAATTGTTAGTGGCAGATGGAGCTTCAGCATCGGGAGTGTCTCTAGCCTGACAGGGATGTCAGAGTTGGGTGGATCAGTTACTTACTTCTCAGTAACTGAGTTGCAGTGCAGCAGTTAGCAGTGGAAGTGCTATGGGCAGCACGATGTAGCATGATGAGAGGGGATATACTACAGATGCAGTGCTGGGAGGATGGACCAACAATAGCACGAATGCAGAGAGAGTTGCCGTAAAGATGCAACAGCGACAGTGGCAGGGCCATGGGCAACAATACAAGATGCAGCAGTGTAGAGGATGTTGGGCAGGGAGGCCTAGCATCATCATAGGGACCAATGTTGGATAATCAGAGTAATGCTCAGTATGGAGTATTACTAGAGCACAATCCTCGCTAAGAGGGAGCGTTGATTTGGGGTAGCATCGGATGTGCATTAGCCATGAAAATTGGTGGAGAGGCTAAATGACATGAGATCTCCACGACCCAGAAATGGTTTCAGCAGATTCTAAGTGGTTTGGGAGATATTAAAATAATTAATATATTTAATGGAGTCCCTAAGTCTAAACTTAAGAAAAATAAAATATTAATAGGTATTAATATAAAACTGGGTTAGAGTGTTCCAAAAGTCATTGATCAAGCCAAATCTAATCTTAGCTATTGATTAGAGATTTAATCTCGGCCATTGATGGACCAATGAGAAAAGTATAAGAGGAGGCTTGAAGGTCAGTTGGAGAACACACCAGAGTGATCAGTCATTTTATTTTCTAGAGCAGGGTTTTCTAAGAGAGATAGAATCTGTGATCAACAACGAGGGGCAGTGAATACATAGCAGAGAGGCAGAATTGGTACCATAGAGACAACGCAGAGCCCGAAGAGGTTGACGCAGAGGCAACCGGGAGATGCGCAGAGCCAGGAGAGGCCAGCGTGTGAGACGCAGAGGGTCTAGGGGCTGACGCAGAAGCTCTAGAAGTTGACGTAGGGCCAAGAGGTAGCGCTGGAAGGATTTCGTGGGACAGACTGGGTGCTAGTGAGCCGAGTAGGGTGACACAGTCCCTTTCAAAGTGACGCAGAGCAGTGGGAGCTGCAATTGTTGCTGTTGGATTGTTCATCCAGTGATTAATCAGTCAAAATATCTATCTCTAAGGAGCGGTACTACTGCCGAGGGCATTCTCTGTTGGTGAGCCATTTCTGGCACCCTAGTTGTATTCTGAAAAACTGTATAATAATAAAACCCTCTGAATAGTTGCACCGTTTTTCCCACATTGGGTTTTTCCGGGGACATTGGTCTAAAAATAACGGTGTCACTTGTGTGCTTGTTTTCTTTTAGTTGATGATCTGTAGATGTTGATACTGTACTTGTGTTTATTTTCAGTATTTACATGGTAAATAACTTGTTAAGTAATTAAACAAGTAGGAAGAAATAAACCAGAGAGTACAGGAAGAATTTCTAACGGGTTCAACATAGAATTTCCAACAATTATTATGCAGTAGTAAATCTGAATAGGATCACTGGATGCCCTCCCGACAAACCAGTTACAGAGAAATGTAACTGGCAGAAGGATAAGTGAGATTACTTCACCCTATCACTGGAAATCCTTGAACATCCAGCCCTTGAGTGAACAGCCCTTGGCTACCTTTGCGTTGCCTTTGCACAATGTTTGCGTCAGCCCAATGTCTCACTATCTAGGAACTGCGTCACTCTTCCTGGTTGCTTGATATGCCTCTGGAAATCTGACTTCTTCTCTCCCAGTCTCATACCTCGGAATCCAGCCACAGAAATCGATCTCCCAACAGATTTTCAGGCTTACTCTTGGCTTTTGTGCTGCCTTTGCGTGGGCCTGCATAATTCTGCGTCAGCCTCTCTGGTGTTGATTTTGGGTAGCATCGGATGTGCTCTAGCTTTGAAAATTTGTGGAGGGGCTAGAACACATGAGATCTCCAAGACCCAGAAATCGTTTGGTGAAATTCCACCCGGATTGCGTTTTATTAAAATAATTAATATTTTCAATGGGGTTCCTAACTCAGCTTAGGAAAATAAAAATATTAATGGGTATTAATGAAAATATGGGTGAAAATCTTCCAAGTGATGAAGATCAAGTCTAATTTATTCTTAGTCGTTGATTAGGGACTTAATCTCGGCCGTTGATTCATCAACAGGAAAAGTATAAGAGGAGGCTTGAGGGTTAGTTGGAGATATGCTAAGTTGATTAGTCAGTTCGTGTTGATTTGGGGTAGCATCGGATGTGCTCTAGCCATGAAAATTGGCGAAGAAGCTAAAGCACGTGAGATCCCGAATACCCAGAAATGGTTTGGGCAGATTCTACCCGGTTAAGGAGATACTAAAATAATTAATATTTTTAATGAAGTTCCTAAGTCTAAACTTAGGAAAATAAAATATTAATGGGTATTAATATAAAATTGTGTTAGAAGGTTCTAAATGACATGGATTAAACCAAATCTAATCTTAGCCATTGATTAGAGATGTAATCTCGACCGTTGAAGGACCAACAGGAAAAGTATAAGAGGAGGCTTGAGGGTCGGTTGGAGATACATCAGAGAGATCAATCATTCGATTTTCTAGAGCAGGGTTTGCTAATAAAAGTAGAAGCAGTGATCAATTTGCTGCAAGGGGCAATGGGTACGAGATAGAGAGGCAGAGATAGTGCCGGAAGATCAGCGCAGAGGCAGAGAGGCAGACGCAGAAGCCAGAGGGAGCCATGCAGATGCTAGCAGAGAATGCAGAGCCTAGGAGGGCTTGCGTCATCCATGCAGAGGCTGCTGGAGTGACTTAGAGAGCGAGAGAGGTTGTGCAAAGCCTCAGAGAGCTGACGTGGGGGTTTTCACGCTGACGCAGAGGCCAGGAGGGCTGACGCAGTGCTTCAGTTGTGTTGGAGAGGGTTTCGTGGGGCAGATTTTACGAATATCTTCTTTCGAATAGAGAGGTATTATTGCTGGATTATTTTCTCTGTCGGGTGAGCCAGTTTGGCACCCAGTTGAACTCAGATAGAATGCATAATAAAATAACCCTCAGAATTGTTGCATCGGTTTTCCCAAGTTGGGTTTTTCCAGGGACGATTTGTTCAAAAATAATGGTGTCACTTATGTGTTTGCTATTTCTTTCAGTTGTTGATCTAACGGGTAATACTTAGAAATTTCAACATGCTATGAGAGGGAGGTTGCAGATCACAGGAGAGCTGAAGGCACCACCTGAAGCAAAGCATTTGTAGCAGAGACAAGTGTCCCGAGTGACAAAAGTTTTCCTTACAGAAAGCGACAGAGAAGGGTTGACGTAGAGGGACTGTGTCATTAGTTCGGGCCAGAGAGAGGCCAGCGCAGAGGTTGAAGAGGGTAGAAAAAGGCTCACGTAGAGCCATGTAGAGACCAGGAGGGTTGACGCAATTGGCTAGGGGATCATTCAGCCAGTGTCGAGATTGTGCAGAGCCTAGAGGCTCATTCCTTCAGTTGCTGGGGCATAGGAAGCTGTGGGTAGATTGTGGGGAGTGAAGTTGGTGGGGTGCTGTTGTTGCCGAGTCAAAACAGTACCTAACGGGCAAAACCAAGGTAGAGGGAGTCGTTACCTAGGCAGATTTCTAGCCAAGAAATCTAGATCAATGTTGCAGGTGCGTAGGAGATCGGAGAGGTGCGACTCGACAGTTGGCAAGCGGATTTTCAGGAGGGAAATCGAGACTTAGAGGGAGTCTAGCAGAGAACTTCCAGATGGGAAGTAGTGACTTAGAGGGGGTTGAAGAGAGTACTTCCAGATGGAAGTAGAGACTTATAGAGGAGTCGCAAGGAAGAGTAGAAAGATGGCCATGAATGGACTGAGGGATTAGGACAGGCTGGACGGGGCGTCCAACTTTGTGGTTTGCAAGGCTAGGATCCTGTACATTTTGGATAGACATTGCATCAAGGCCTTCGCCTTGAGAACAGTGGCTATCCCAGTTGACCCGGCTGATAATGAATAGTACGAGGAGGTAATGGCCAAGGTGAAACACATCATCCTTGATGGGGTCAAGGATCATGTGATCCAACATATTGCCGAGAAGGATACGACAAAGGAAATGTGGGACACCTTGAAGACGTTGTACTAGCATACTTCAGTGCAGAGGAAGATGTTACTTGAGAATCAACTGCGGTCATACCAGATGCAGAAGGGGGAGCAGATAGATCACTTCCTCGGTAGCATGAAGGAGATTCGGGGCCAACTGACTTCCATAGGGGCCATGCCAGATCAGGAGTTGATGGTGAGGACCCCTCTAAACGCAGTCTCTGAGGAGTGGGAGACATTCGTCCAGAGCATTCTGGGTAGGGCGAATCTTCCAGATTGGGAAGAATTGTGGGTGGCTCTTCGCTAAGAAGAGATTAGACAGTTGTCAAAGACGGGAAGTAGCAGCAAAGGAGTCCAGATCAAGAAGGAAGAGGAAGAGGATGCAACTCTGGTGTTTGCGGGGAAGCAGGAGAAGGGGAAAGAAAATGATCTCTCCAAGATTAAGTGTTTCAACTATGGAGAACTAGGTCATTGTGCGAACCAGTGTCTAAGGACGAAGAATAAGGGAGAGACGTCTGACTCCAAGGCAGCGCCAGGCTAAAAAGGAGGTAGAGGAGGATGACAATTGTGCCATGAGTGCTCATGTACCTCTAGAGAAGAGGTGGGGAGACATCCAGTTGTATTAAGGAAGACTACAGGCAATGAGGGGCAGGATCCTTGAGGTACGCAAACTCTTGGATTATACGTGGCTACCAGAGCCCCGAAGTGAGAGTATCAGGATGGCGGATGTTGGTAGAAACTAACGTGGACGAAGCGGTAGAGAGTGCTAGAAGTGAAGAAGTCCTTGGCAGCGCAGAGCTAGCAGGCTGCAACAGTGCGAGAGGCACAGAGGAAGTTGCAATAGTGCAAGATGGCACATAGAGGTTTGCAGTGTAGCAAGAGGTAGGGAGTTGTTGAGCAGCGTAGAGGCAGTAAAGGGAGCACTTGAGAGCGACAGAGAGAGCTTCAGCATCAGGAGCGTTTCTAGCCTGATAGGGATGTCAGTAATTGGGTGGATCAGTTACTTCTCAGTAATTGAGTTGCAGTGCAGTAGCAGTTGGCAGTAGCACAATGCAGCATGATGAGAGGGAGTTGCAGTGTAGATGCAGTGTTGGGAGAAAGGACCAACAACAGCATTCATGCAGAGGGAGCTGCCGTATGGGTGCAACAATGGTAGTGGCAGAGCCATGGGAAGTAGTACAGGATGCGGCAGTGCAAATGATGTTGCGCAGGGAGGCCTAGCATCAACAGAGGTACTGGTGCCATATAATCTGAGTGATGCTCAGTGTGGAGTATTACTAGAGCACAATCCTCGCTAAGAGGGAGTGTTGATTTGGATATCATCGGATGTGCTCTAGCCATGAAATTTGGTGGAGAGACTAAAGCACATGAGATTTCCAAGACTCAGAAATGGTTTGGGCAGATTCTACCTGATTAAGGAGATATTAAAATAATTAATGTTTCTATTGGAGTTCCTAAATCTAAACTTGGGAAAAATAAAATATTAATGCGTATTAATATGAAATTGGGTGATAAGGTTCTAAATGACATGGATCAAACCAAATCTAATCTTAGTCGTTGAGTAGAGATGTAATCTTGGCCTTTGAAGGACCAACAGGAAAAGTATAAGAGGAGGCTTCAGAGTCGGTTGGAGATAAACCAGAGAGATCAGTCATTTGATTTTCTAGAGTGGAGTTTGCTAAGAAAAGTCGAATCAGTGATCAGTTTGTAGGGAGGGGCAGTGAGTACGAGACAGAGAGGCAGAGATAGTGCTGGAAGACCAGCGCAGAGGTTGAGAGGTAGACGCAGAAGCCAAAGGGAGCCATGCAGAGGCTAGCAGAGACAGTGCAGAGGCCAAGAGGGCCTACATCATTCATGCAGAGATGATGGAGTGACGTAGAGAGCCAGAGAGGTTGTGCAGAGCCTCAAAGAGTTGATGCATGGGGTTTTTAGGTTGATGCAGAGGCCAAGATGGATGATGCAGTGCTTCAGTCATGCTGGAGAGGGTTTCGTGGGGCAGTTTTTCTGAATATTTGCTTCTGAATAGAGAGGTATTACTGCCGGATTATTTTCTCTATTGGGTGAGCCAGTTTGGTACCCAGTTGTACTCAGATAGACTGCATAATAAAATAACCCTTAGAATTACTACACCGGTTTTCCCAAGTTTGGTTTTTTCGGGGACGAGTTGTCCATAAATAATGGTATCACTTGTTTGTTTGTTATTTCTTTCAGCTGTTGATCTGTAGATCGCTGAGACTGTATTGTGTTTATTTTGATATTTATATGTTTAAGTAACTTGTTTGTAATTAATAAGTAGGAGAAATAAACCAGAGAATACAGTAAAATTTCTAACGGGTAATACTTAGAAATTTCAACATGGTATCAGAGGGAGGTTGCAAATCACAGGAGAGCTGAAGTCACCAGTTGAAGCAAAGCATTTGCAGTAGAGACAATTGTCCCGAGTGACAGAAGTTGTTCTTTGTAAAAAGAAGGGTTGACGCAGAGGGACTATGTCATCAGTTCGGGCTAGAGAGAGGCTAGCGCAGAGGTTGAGGAGGGCAGAAAACGGCTCACGAAGAGCCACGCATTGACCAGGAGGGTTGACGCAGTTGGCTAGGGGAGCATTTCAACCAGTGCCGAGATTACGTAGAGCCTAGAGGCTCAGTCCTTCAGTTGCTGGGGCATAGGAAGCTGTGGGCAGATTGTAGGGAGTGAAGCTGGTGGGGTGTTGTTGCTGCCGAGTCAGAACAGTACCTAACGGGCAAAACCAAGGTAGAGGGAGTCGTTACCTAGGCGGATTTCTAGCCAAGAAATCCAGATCAGTGTTGTAGGTGCATAGGCGATTGGAGAGGTGCGACTCGGCTGTTGGCAGGCGGATTTCCAGGAGTGAAATCGAGACTCAGAGGGAGATTAGCAGAAAACTTCCAGACGGGAAGTAGCGACTCAGAGGGAGTCGAAGAGAGAACTTCCAAAGAGAAGTAGAGACTTAGAGGAGTCGAAAGGAAGAGTAGAAAGATAGCCATGAATGGACTGAGGGATTAGGAAAGGCTGGACGGGGCATCCAACTTTGTGGTTTGGAAGGCTAGGATCCTGTTCATTCTAAATAGACATTGCATCAAGGCCTTCACCTTGAGAACAATGGCTATCCCAGTTGACCCGACTGATAATGAAAAGTAGGAGGAGGCAATGGACAAGGCGAAATGCATCATCCTTGATGGGTTCAATGATCATGTGGTCCAGCATATTGCCGAGAAGGATACGACAAAGGAAATGTGGGACACCTTAAAGACATTGTACCAGCATACTTCCATGCAAAGGAAGATGTTACTTGAGAATCAGTTGTGATCATACCAGATGCAGAAGGGGGAGTAGATAGATCACTTCCTCGCTATATTGAAGGAGATCTGGGACCCACTGACTTCCATAGGGGCCACGCCGGATCAGGAGTAGATGGTGAGGACCACTCTAAACACAGTGTCCAAAGAGTGGGAGACATTCGTCCAAAGCATTTTGGGTAGGGTGAATCTTCCAGATTGGGAAGAATTGTGGGTGGCTCTTCGCCAAGAAGGGATTAGATGATTGTCCAAGACGAGAAGTGTTGAAGTTTCTAAGTTTACTTAGTTAGAAAACCTCCATGCACTTTATCTGATTTATTCCTACCTACTTCTTAGTTTCCTTAACAAGTTATTTACAATGTAAATACTGAAAATAAACACTAGTGCATGCTCAACATATTACAAATCAACAAGTAAAAGAAACAGAAACAAACACACCATATGACACCATTATTTTTGGACTAATGTCTCCGGAAAAACCCAATGTGGGAAAAGTGGTGAAGCTATCTAAGGGTTTTCTTATTAAGCAATATCAGAGTACAATCTGGGTACCGAAACTGACCTACTCAACATAGAATTTCCTTGGCAGTAATACCTCTCAGTTTTTGAGAAATCTCTTGGCTGAAACCCCGGTTAATCCTTTTGGTAGCTACTTAGTACAAATCTGCCCCATAAACCCTAGTTTCAGCCTCTCTCTGGATTGCATCAGCCCCTCTTTGTCCCACGCTGGCCCTGCGTCACCTTGGATGGGTCTACGTTAGCCCTGGGATGCCTCGCGTCAGCCTTTTGGCCCTCTGCGTCAGTAGCGCTGGCCTCTTTGAGGCTTTGTGTAGCTCTCGGCTACCTCTGCGTGGCCCTGCGCGAGCCCTGGCTGGCTCTGCATCACTCTCCTTGGCTACTGTGCTGCTCTCCTGACACTCTCTGCCTCTCTTTTTCTTTGTACTCAAATGCCCCTTAGTTGCATTTTCTGATCTCTAATTCTATCTCTCTTAGCAAATCCCACTCTAGAGAATAGAATGACTGATCACTCTAGTGTATTCTCCAAGTGTCACTCAAGCCTCTTCTTATACTTTTCTTGTTGACATATCAACGGCCGAGATTAAGTTCTTAATCAACGACTAAGATTAGATCTGGTTTGATCCATGTCTTTTGGACCATTCTAACACAGATTCATATTAATACACATTAATATTTTATTTTCCCTAAGTCTAAACTTAGGGACTCCATTAAAAATATTAATTTATTTTAATATCCCCTGATCTGTTTAGAATCTTCCCAAACCCTTTCTAGGTATTGGAGATCTCATGTGCCCCAACCTCTCCACCAAATTTCGTGGCTAGAGCACATCCGATGTTACCCCAAATCAACACTCCCTCTTAGCGAGGACTGTGCTCTAGAAATACTCCTCACTGAGTATTACTCTGCTCATCTGGCATCGGTCCCTACTCGGATGCTAGGCCTTCCTGCCCAACATCCTCTACACTGCTCCCTCCTGTATTGCTGCCCATGGTTTTGCCACTGCCACTACTGCGTTTGTATGACAGCTCCCTCTGCATCCTTGCTGCTGCTGGTCCTTTCTCCCAGCAATGCACCTCTTCTCATCATGTTGCATTGTGCTGCCCACTGCTGCACTGCAACTCAGTTATTGAGAAGCAAGTAACTGATCTCCCAATTTGACCTCTGTGTTGGGCTAGAGACACCCACTGATGCTTAAGCTCCCTCCGCCATTGACAAGTGCTACCTCTCTGACCTTTGCACTGCTGCAACAACTCCCTACATCTTGCATCGTTGCACACCTCTTTGTGCCATCCTGCACTGGTGCAACACTCCTGTGCCTCTCGCACTGCTGCAGCCTGCTAGCCTCGCGCTGTCTCGGGACTCCTGCACTGTAGCTCTCTCTGCCGCTCCATCCACATTTGTCTCTACCCGACTCAGCCAGTCCTGTTACTCCTCTTCTGGGCTCCTGTAGCAAGGTTTAATCCAAGAGGCTAGGTACCTCAAGGATCCTGCCCCTCATCGCCTGTAGTCCGCCTAACTACACCTCGATGCCTCCGCACTTTCGCTCAAGTGGTGCGTCTGCACTCATGGCACAATCATCATTTGTCTAAACTTCCTTCTCTGCCCGTGCTCGCTGTCTTAGTCTCGGAAGACTCTCCCTTACTCCTCTTCCATGGACACTGGGTCGTATAATGACCCAGCTCCCAGTGGAAGCACTTGATCTTGGAGAGATCTTTCTTCTTTCGCTTCTCTTGATTTCCTTCAGATGCTAGGGCCATGTCTTCCTCCTCTTGCTTGACTTTGATCCCCTTGCTGCTGCTACTCGTCTTCGACTGCCGTCTGATCTTTTCCTGGCGAAGAGCTGCTCACATTTCATCCCAAGGTGGGAGAGTCCCTCTGCCTAGTATACTTTGGACAAACACCTCCCAGTCTTCTGAGACAACGTTTAGGGTTGTCCTCACCATCAACTCCTGATCCGGTGTTGCCTCTATAGCAGTCAACTGATCTCGTATCTCATTCAGTCCTCCGAGGAAGGTGTCAATCTGTTCTCCCTTCTTCATCTGATACGACCTCAACTGATTCTCAAGCAGCATTCTTCTCTGCACAGAAGTGTGTTGGTACAACTTCTTAAGAGCCTTCCACATCTCAAATGTCGTTTCCTTCTCGGCTATGTGTGGTACTACATGATCCTTGACCTCGTTAAGGATAATTCTCTTGATCCTCACCATTGCCTCCTTGTTCCTGTCATTATCATTGGGGTCGACTGGGATAGCTATTACCTTCAAGGCGAAGTTCTTGACACAATTCCTGTCAAGTACGGATAAAATTCTGGCCTTCAAAATTGCGAAATTCGATGCTTTGTCCAGTCTATCCTGGTCTCTTACTCCGTGTAGTGCCATGATGCTCCTCTACTTCCCTCCTGGAAGTTCTCTATTTGACTCCTTTGAGTCTCTACTTCTCGTCTGGACTCCCTCTGAGCCCTGATTTCCCTCCTGGAAATCCTTTTGTCACTATCGAGATGCCCCCTACTCTAACCGTCTTGTGTAAACGCACCACAGATCCGGGTTCGTTGGCTAGAAACCCTCGGTAACAACTCCTCTGGCCTTGCTCTGTCAGGTATTGTTCTGACTAACCTCACCAGCTCCACTTTGCAATATTCTCACAGCCTTCTAAACCCTAGCAACCTGAAGGTGAGAGCTCCTAGACTCTGCGCAATCTCGGCACTAGCAAGCCAGCCTCCTCAGCCAACTGCGTCAACCCTCCTAGCTACTGCATGAGGCTTCCTTTGCCTTCCTTAGCCTCTGCACTGCCTCTTCTCGGCTCACCCTTGATGATGCAGGCACTGTGTCACCCTTCCTTCTTATTGCTCTACTAGAAACCACTTCTGTCACCTCGGGACAATTGTTTTCTGCTGCTATTGCTCTGCTCGGTTGATGTTATTTAGTCCTCCTGTGATCTGCAATCACGCTCTAATACCATTTTGAAGTTTCTAAGTTTACTTAGTTAGAAACCCTCCATGCACTTTATCTGATTTATTTCCACCTACATGTTATTTTCCTTAATAAGTTATTTACAATGTAAATACTGAAAATAGACACTAGTGCATGCTCAACATATTACAGATCAACAACTAAAAGAAACAGAAACAAACATAGCATATGACACCATTATTTTTGGACTAATGTCCCTGGAAAAACCCAATGTGGGAAAACCGGTGCAGCTATCTGAGGGTTTTCTCATTAAGCAATATCAGAGTACAATCTGGATGCCGAAACTGGCTTACCCAACAAAGAATTTACTTGGTAGTAATATCTCTCAGTTTCTGACAAATCTCCTGGCTGAAACCTTGGATAATCCTTCCGGCAGCTACTCAACACAAATTTGCCCCAGAAACCCTAGCGTTAGCTTCTCTCTGGACTACGTTAGCCCCTCTCGGTCCCAAGCTGGCCCTGCGTCACCCTGGATGGGTCTGTGTCAGCCCTGGGATGCCCTGCGTCAGCCCTCTGGCCCTCTGCGTCAGCAGCGCTGGCCCCTTTGAGGCTTCCGTAGCTCCTGACTGGCCTTGCGTGAGCCCTTGCTGGCTCTGCGTCACTCTCCTTGGCTACTGCACTGCTCTCGCGGCAGTATCTCTGCCTCTCTGTCTCTCTGTACTCAAATGCCCCTCAGCTGCATCTCCCGATCACTAATTCTATCTCTCTTAGCAAACCCCGCTCTAGAGAATAGAATCACTGATCACTCTAGTGTGTTTTCAAAGTGACCCTCAAGCCTCCTCTTATACTTTTCCTGTTGACATATCAACGGTCGACATTAAGTCCCTAATCAACGGCTAAGATTAGATCTGGCTTGATCCATGTCTTTTGGACCATTCTAACATAGATTCATATTAATACACATTAATATTTTATTTTCCCTAAGTTTAGACTTAGGGACTTCATTAAAAATATTAATTATTTTAATATTTCCTAATCTGTTTAGAATCTGCTCAAACCCTTTTTGGGTATTAGAGATCTCATGTGCCCCAACCTCTCCACCAAATTTCGTGGCTAGAGCACATCCGATGCTACCCCAAATCAACATGAAGTAGTAGCAAAGGAGTCTGGATTAGAAGGAAGAGGAAGTGGATGCAACTCTAGCATCTGCGGGGACACAGGAGAAGAGGTAGAAAAAATACCTCTCCAAGATTAAGTGCTTCAACTGTGGGGAATTTGGTCATTATGCGAACCAGTGTTCGTAGAAGAAGAATAAGGTAGAGGCGTTTGACTCCAAGGCAGCTCCAGCGAAGGTGGAAAATGAGGTAGAGGAGGATGACGATTGTGCATGAGTGCTCATGTACCTCTAGAGAAGAGGTGGGGAGACATCGAGCTGTAGTTAGGAAGACTACAGGCGATGAGGGGCAGGATCCTTGAGGTACCCAAACTCTTGGATTATACATGGCTACGGGAGCCCCGAAGTGAGAGTAGCAGGATGGTGGATGTCGGTAGAAACGAATGCGGATGAAGCAATAGAGAGTATTAGAAGTGAAGAAGTCCCTGGCGGTGCAGAGCTAGCAGGCTGCAGCAATGCGAGAGGCACAGAGGAGGTTGCAAGAGTGCAGGATGGCACAAAGAGGTTTGTAGCAGTGCGAGAGGCAGGAAGTTGTTGCAGCAACGTAGAGGTAGTAAAGGGAGCACTTGATAGCAGCAGAGAGAGCTTCAGCATTGGGAGTGTTTCTAGCCTGATAGGGATGTCAGTAGTTGGGTGGATCAATTACTTACTTCTCAGAAACTGAGTTGCAATGCAGTAGTAGTTGGCAGTGGCACAATGTAGCATGATGGGAGGGGGTTGCAGTGCAGATGCAGTTTGGGAGAAAGGACCAGCGACAACACAGATGCAGAGGGAGTTGCCGTACAGATGCAACAATGGCAGTGGTAGAGCCATGGGTAACAGTACAGGATGCAACAGTGTAGAGGATGTTGGGGGGGAGGTCTAGCATCAACACAGTTATCGGTGCCATATAATCAGAGTGATGCTCAATATGGAGTATTACTTGAGCACAATCCTCGCTAAGAGGAAGTGTTGATTTGGGATAGCATCGTATGTGCTCTAGCCATGAAAATTGGTGGAGAGGCTAAAGCACATGAGATCTTCAAGAGCCAGAAATGTTTTGAGTAGATTCTACCTGGTTAAGGAGATATTAAAATAATTAATATTTTTAATGGAGTTTCTAAGTCTAAAATTGGGAAAAAAAAAATATTACTGGGTATTAATATAAAACTGGGTTAGAAGGTTCTAAATGACATGGATCAAGCCAAATATAATATTAGCCATTGGTTAGAAATGTAATTTCGGCCGTTGAAGGACTAACAGGAAAATTATAAAAGGAGGCTTAAGGGTCGGTTGGAGATACACCAGAGAGATCAGTCATTCGATTTTCTAGAGTGGGGTTTGCTAGGAAAAGTCGAATCAGTGATTAGTTTGCAACGAGGGGAAGTGAGTAGGAGACAAAGAGGCAAAGATAGTGCCGGAAAACTAGCGCAGAGGCAGAGAGGTAGACGCAAAAGCCAGAGGGAGCCACGCAGAGGCTAGCAGAGACAGCACAGAGGCCAGGAGGGCCTGCGTCATCCACACAGAGGCTGTTGGAGTGACGCAGAGAGCCAGAGAGGCTGCGTAGAGCCTCAGAGAGTTGACACAGGGGGTTTTCAGGTTAACACAGAGGCCAGGAGGGCTGATGCAGTGCTTCAGTTGTGCTATAGAGGGTTTTGTGGGGCATATTTTCTGAATATCTGCTTCCAAATAGAAAGGTATTACTGCCGGATTATTTTCTTTGTTAGGTGAGCTAGTTTGGCACCCAGTTGTACTCAGATAGACTGCATAATAAAATAACCCTCAGAATTGCTGCACTAGTTTTCCCAAGTTGGGTTTTTCTCGGGATGAGTTGTCCAAAAATAACGGTGTCACTTGTGTGTTTGCTATTTCTTTCAGTTGTTGATCTGTAGATGGTTGAGACTGTATTGTGTTTATTCCGATATTTATATGTTTAAGTAACTTGTTCGTAATTAACAAGTAGGAGAAATAAACCAGAGAATACAGATAAAATTTCTAACGAATAATACTTAGAAATTTCAACAGTTTGATTTTTCTGGGGTGTGGTTTGCTGAGGAAATCAAACAAGTGATTTGAGTTGCAATGAGAGGGGCAGAAGCAGAGAGTTAGATTAGAGAAGAAGTTCCGAGCCAATGAGTACGTAGCAGAGAGGGAACTAGAGCATCAGGGAGGCATCGCAGGCGCCTACGAAGCCCAGGAGGGGCTCAGTCAGAGCTGACGCAGTCCAGAACGACTCTTGTAGTGGTAGTGTAGAGTATTCGTCAGTAGTCCAAGATTTTGCTGGAGGAGCGAGGAAAAACAATGTTCATCTAGCAAATTGATCTAGTAGAAGGGGTGACATAGTTCTATAGAGGCAAGATGCTGGCCCACACAGTGATTGCAAAGGGATTTCACAGTGTTTGCCGGGAGGGTGTTAGATCACTCATTGGATTAGCTGTGACTTGGGGAGCAAGCTAAACCCTCAAATGTATTTCTTGTAGCCGTGATGTCTCTATAAGGTTAGACGGTGTGAGAAACAACTTGTTGTACTCAGATTCTGGTTGCTTAATAGTACAAACCCTCAATTTGTTGCATCGGTTTTCCTGCATTGGGTTTTCCCAAGGACATCTTGTCCAAAAATAATAGTGTCCCTTGTGTGTTTGTCTCATTTATCGTTTCAGTTTATGCTTTGTATGTCAGTGTAGTTTGCATTAGTGTTTACATCATTGTTTATGTAATTAAATAAACTTGTTGAATGAAATAACAAGTAGGAGATGTTAAACCAGTAACTGCAGTAGGATTTCTATTTGTAAAGATTCATAAATTTTCACATCTGGCTCTGGAATGCCATTGTTGGATCTCCCTCTATCTTCTCTTCTAAGTATTCTTCGACCAGGAAGAATTCCCTTCGGATAGTTTTGTTGCCTGTCACTGCAAAAGCTCACTTCGATTCTCCTCTAGTAGCTGCTCTGCTGCAGAAATTCGATCTTTTGAATTCTCTCTATGTGTTTTTCCAAATGACCCTCAAGCCTCCTTAAATAATTTTCTCGTTGACATTCAACCACCTAGATTAGAAGCTAATCAATGGCTAAGATCATTTCTGCTTGATCCTCATTTTCTTCTAGAAGTTACACTCATAGTTAGATTAATACCCATTAATTATTTTATTTTCCTACGTTTAGACTTAGGGTCCCATTAAAAATAATTAATTATTTTAATAAAACCGTTTCAGGGTGGAATTTCCCAAAACACTTTCTGGGTTCTTTGGAATACATGTGCCCAAGCCTTCCTGCAAAATTTGAGACTTAGAGCACATTCGATGCTACCAGCAATCAACACTGCCTCTTAGTGAGGAATGTGCTATAACAATGCAACCTGTTGAAGCATCACTCTATTTTGTAACATCTCCTTCTGCGTTGCTGATGTCTAACCTGTTGTCCATCAACTGCTGCGCAAATGTTGTATCTGTACTACTGCTGACCTTGCCACTGGCAACACTGCATCCCTACTGCAACTCCCTCTGAATTTCTGCATTCTTGTTGCTACTAGCACTGTCACTGCCAACTGTCCCTGCACTGCAAACTGCTGCTGCTACTGCATCAACAACAGAAAAACATCCCAAATTACTGAACTAACTGTGTTCAGTATGATACCATGTGAATGCTGGATCCTGACTGCTTCTAGTCTCTGCGCTGACCCTCCGAATTTACTACATTGCTGCTGAACTCTGGTCTGTGTCATCTGCACTGCTGCCAACTCTGCTCTGCGCTATATAGTCTCTGGTCCTCCTAGCCACTACAATTGTCTCTCTGACACTCCTCGGCACCATTTAACACTAGTCCATACTGCTACCACAAAACTGGGCTCCCGTTGCAAGGTATTGATTCAAAAGTTGGGCTCCTCAAGGATCCTGTCCATTTGTAGCTCCTTCGGACTGCAACTCCAAATCAGCCCACCTCCCTCCTAGAGGTATCTCAACTGTCATGGCGAACTCCTCCTCCTCGATCTTTGTGGGTGAAACCTTCAAATCGTGCTTCTCATCTTTGTCCTTCTTCTTGAGAGGACACTATGTAGTGTAATCATCCATCTTGCCCCACCTGAAGCACTTTATCTTCGAGCTGTCCTTCTTCTGCCTCCGCTGCTCCTGCTGCCCCTTCGATGCAAGGCTTGCATTCTCCTCCTCTTCCTTGGGCTTCGACCCACTGTTGTTGCTTCCGTCAAGCTTACACTTAACTAGATCTCTCCTCAACTCCTCTTGCTTAAGAGTTGCCCACATTTCATCCCAATTCGGCAAACTCGCCCTGCCCAGGATACTCTGGACAAAGACTTGCCACTGATCTAAGACAAAATTTAGGGTCAGTCTAACTAATTCAGAATCTTGAGGTGTAGACCCCACAACTGATAACTCATCTCTGGTCCCCTGAAGCTTCGTGAGGAACAAATCTACGTGCTCCCCTTTGTTAAATTTTAGGTATGTTCTATGCTAGAGCAATATTTTCAATTTCTTTTCCATATTAGCAATCACATCAGCATAAAGTAAACTGCAGATAGAACATAAATATAAATCGTAGAAGACAAGCCAAGACAAAAGGACACAAGATGTGGCGGTAGCCAAGGACAAACCCCACAATGTGGGGAAACCTTTGATCAATTCTTCTTTTATGTTCTTCAAAGTTCAGCAGAGAAAGTGAGAGAGATAGTACATTTACAATAGAAGTCAACACTTTGACTTTTGATATCGGCATGAGATTAGTTGAAGACATATTGCTTCAATTGATTCTCTAAGGGGACTCGTTCACCTATCATAGTGCTGCATCTCGTCCATGTGCTGCACCTTACCATGTAGCACCATCATGCTGCATCATGCATCATCATGCTAGTCATGATCACTATGCTGCCCATACATCATGCTGTCCATGATCTCATACATCATGCTGCCCATGCATCATGTTGTCCATGATCTCATACATCATGCTGCCCATGCATCATGTTGTCCATGATCTCATACGTTATGTTGCCCGTGCATCATGTTGCCCATGATCTCATCTATCATGTTGCCCATGCATCACGCTGCCCATGATCTCATCTATCATGCTGCCCATGATCCTTATGCTTCATGCTGCTCATGCTCATGATCTCATTCATCATGATACAACCCATGATTTCATTTATCATTATGCTGCCCATGATTTCATTTTAATGCTGCTGTAGGACTTCATGGATCTTCTTGCCACAAGAATACATTGATGATACATGTGCCAAGGATTTCCTCATCGAATCCTTATCTCATCATCGAGTCATAGAAAGACAGTAATATAACCTTTGCTCGACTGCTATTCCATACCTTTGCTGCGGCTATGCTTGAGTGCAGTTATGACTACGTATATATATCTTCGTATTCTGTGTATTTTATGAACAACGTATAAAGGTATCCATGACTGTGTATGATTATAGCGTTTAGGGCCACATGGCTGTAGCGTAATGGTGACACCTTCACACTGCGTTTTCCAGCTACAGGTCTCCTTTTAACTGCGGCTTCTTCTCTTCTATATGACAATTGAACTGTGTGTAAGGTTGCTAGGACAGCGGATAAGTTAATGGCTGTTTGGACAGCGGATTGACTGTGGCTCCTTCATGCATGCCTGCAATTATCTCAGCTGACTGCAGCCTTCTCTTTATTACTGCGACCACCATCTATGCCTGCGGGATTATGACTGTGGCTCTTTCTACTACAACTACTCTTGACTGCGTTTAGAACATCTGCAGCTAGGGCATCCAACGTATTCTTTTGTGTCTTCTCCTTCTCCAAAAACCCAAGACGTGGAGAGGAGATCACATGAAGAATGTGTGTGTAAATGACTTCAAGCCCACACTTATTTATACTAAAAACGTAGATGATGAATAGACACGTCTATTGGGCTTCTGAGCTTACGTAAGATGCTGGCCGACTTAACAATTTGTCCATAACATAAATAAATTCATAACTTCATAAATATTTATCGGAATTGGATGATCTTTAGATCAATCCTACACCTCTCGATGTGAGGGGTTCAATAAAAATATCAGCTGCCATAAATAAGATGACCCACATGGAGTTTGGCCCTAGTTGCCAATTTTAACACTCCCTTTCAACTAGGGAGAACTCCATCCGCTGATCCATATGTCTAGTTGTACTGTCTCTGCCATCAATGCCTTGCATTGCTTCGCCCAACTCTGCTCAACTCTGTTGGCTTTGCTCTGCTCTGTTGGCTCTGTTATGCTCTGCTCAGCTCTGCTGGCTCTGCTCAACTCTGCTGGCTCTGCTCAGCTCTGCTATCTCTACTGAACTCTGCTCAGCTCTGCTGGCTCTGCTCTGCTCTGCTCAGCTTGGCTTTGCTGAACCATGAAGAAGAATTGATTGAGAATGTCTCATACCATTCTCCACTGACCCGAAGTCAGTCTCAGAGTGCGTACTACTGGTCCGAGACCAGTCTCAACCGACCCAAAGTTAGTGTCATAGTGGGTACCACTCCTACCACTGGTCCCAGACCAGTATCATTAGTCTCAGAGTGTGTATCACTGGTCCCATACGAATCTCAACTGACCCGAAGTCAGCGTCATAGTATGTACCACGCTCACTGGTCCCAGACCAGTCCTACACTGACCCGAAGTCAGTCTCAGAGTATGTACCATTGGTCTCAGACCAGTCTCAACCGACTCGAAGTCAGCGTCATAGTAGGTACAACTCCTACAACTGGTCCCAGACCACTATCATCGATCCCAGATCAATGAAGGTCATCCTAGCATAGGGAGTACGGTAGATACAACGATGCGTCCATCGATACTACTATGGTCCCTATCCTCATTTCCCTGCTCATTGATCAGATGAGAGGTACTTCCCATGAGTCCCAGATTTCATGGGTAGGATGCCTCGATAGGAGAACTAATCAATCCTGTGCTCATAGGAGAACTAATCATCCTGCTACACAATCGCCATGGAGAACACATCATCTAGGCCTCACAGGAGAGCTAATCATCCTGTTACATAATCGTCATGGATAACACATCATCCAGACCTCACAGCAGAACTAATCATCCTGCTACATAGTCGTCATGGAGAACACATCATCCAGACCTCACAGCAGAACTGATCATCCTGCTACATAGTCGTCATGGAGAACACATCATCCAGACCTCATAGGAGAACTAATCATCCTGCTATATAGTCGTCATGGAGAACACATCATCCAGACCTTACAGGAGAGCTAATCATCTTGCTACATAGTTGTCATGGAGAACACATCATCCCAGACCTCACGGGAGAACTAATCATCCTGCTACATAGTGGTATCCAAACAACTCACTGAAGAGATTTCGTAACCAGACTGCCTCTTAGGTAGCCATGCTAGCAGCAATATACTCTACCTCGGCGGTGCTCAAAGCCATCGACTTCTGCTTCCTGCTTATCCAGGATATCGAAGCAGATCCCAAGGAGAACCAGCACTGAGAAGTGCTCTAGTGATCCTCCACACTGCCTACCCACTCATATTCCAAGCAGTGTATCTCAATCCATGAGATATTGTGCCCTGAAGATACCTCAGAAGATTCTAGGCACCAATCCAGTGAAGCTCAACCAAATATGAGCTCACCATACTAACTACGAAACATATGTCCAGACGGAGGTTCACCGCGAATGAGTTTATGAAACTCAGAGGCATTTCCCAAATCTGGTACAACATCACTACCATACAACTTCTGAAATTTAAGATCCTCGAGGTAGTCATAGGTTTGCAGTTTATCTTTCCACATCTGGAATCCAACTCCCTCTTACTTTTGCAAATGAGAGGCTATGCACCTGTTAGAAGTAGGTCATCCTCATAAGGTGTTGGTATGAGAGGTCTATTATCCACAACCTTCGGATGGTTTGGATCCGTTTCACTCCTTGTGAATCTCAGCGTTATCAGACAGCTATCGATCCTCTCATACTATGCTCGGGGTGTTTTGCTTCAAGCCATAGAGGGCTTTATTCCACCTGAATATGCGAGATTCCTGATTATCAATCTCAAATCCCTCGAGTTGTTCTAGACCTGTGGACCTGCTACATGAGGGGAATGGTCCCCTTGTAAGATTTTCCTTCAGTACATCTCAGACATGTACTTTCATGCTCCTTTTGAATTTAGGCATCCCTGTCACCATCTGACTCACAGACCTTCGGTGCTACGTGACAATGGACATGGTCCCTAGTGGACTTCCTGCAATTTGATACAACCCTGAACTCAAAAAAATCTTTGAAAATTCTATTTTCAAACACGTACCTTCCCATCGACATGTGCCACCTTAAAACCTTCGACTTCCATTCCTGGGGTTCCTTGCTTTCGTTGAAGAGTCGACCATTTGATCACCTGCATTACCAGTCATTCCTTTGATCATTGAAGATGTCCCTGGAATGATTGTTATCTTCATCAAGAGATGTGTCTCTGCCATTTGGACACTTCTTTGCATAATGGCCGATCTTATTGCAACCAAGGCATTCACATTTCCTTCCACCCTTAGATCTGAACTTCCCAATGAAGTGATCTTTAGATGGGCCATTAGAAACTTTTGCTACGCCATTCTGATAATATGCTCTGCTTCGACTTCACCCTTTGGAGATGTGGAACCCATTGATCCTTTTGTCCTATTCCAATTGTCTTTGGTGATTGCTCTTTCACTCTTGCTTGAGCATTGTCTTCACCTCAGCTCCGATACCATGTAAAATTTTAGGTATGTTCTATGCTAGAGCAATTTATTTCAATTTCTTTTCCATATTAGCAATCACATCAGCATAAAGTAAACTACATATAGAACATAAATATAAATCATAGAAGACAAGCCAAGACAAGAGGACACAAGATGTGGCGGTAGCCAAGGACAAAACCCACAATGTGTGGAAACCCTTGATCAATTCTTTTTTTATGTTCTTCAAAGTTCAGCAGAGAAAGTGAGAGAGATAGTACATTTACAATAGAAGTCAACACTTTGACTTTTGATATCGGCATGAGATTAATTGAAGACATATTGCTTCAACTGATTCTCTAAGGGGACTTGTTCACCTATCATAGCGCTGCATCTCATCCATTTGCTGCACCTTACCGTGTAGCACCATCATGTTGGTCATGATCACTATGCTGTCCATGATCTCATACATCATGCTGCCCATGCATCATGTTGTCCATGATCTCATCTATCATGCTGCCCATGATCTCATACATCATGCTGCCCATGCATCATGCTGCCCATGATCTCATCTATCATGCTGCGCATGATCATTATGCTTCATGTTGCCCATGATCATTATGCTTCATGCTGCCCATGCATCATGTTGCTCATGCTCATGATCTCATTCATCATGATACTACCCATGATCTCATTTATCATTATGTTGCCCATGATCTCATTTTAATGCTGCTGTAGGATTTCATGGATCTTCTTGCCACAGGAATACGTTGATGATACATGCGCCAAGGATTTCCTCATCGAATCCTTATCTCATCATTGTGTCATACAAAGACAGTAATATGACCTTTGCTCCACTGTTGTTCCATGCCTTTGTTCCGGCTATGCTTGAGTGCAGTTATGACTGCGTATATATATCTTTGTATTCTGTGTATTTTATGAACAATGTATAAAGGTAACCATGACTGCGTATGATTATAGCGTTTAGGGCCACATGGCTGTAGCGTAATGGTGACACCTTCACACCGCATTTGGTAGCTATAGGTCTCCTTTTAGCTGCGGCTTCTTCTCTTCCATATGACAACTGAACTATGTTTAAGGTTGCTAGGACAGTGGATAAGTTAATCGCTGTTTGGACAGCGGATTGACTGTGGCTCGTTCATGCATGCCTGTAGTTATCTCACCTGACTGCGGCCTTCTCTTTATTACTGCGGCCACCATCTATGCCTGCGGGATTATGACTGCGGCTCTTTCTACTACAACTACTCTTGATTGCGTTTAGAACATCTGCAGCTAGGGCATCCAACGTATTCTTTTGTGTCTTCTCCTTCTCCAAAAACCCAAGACGTGGGGAGGAGATCACATGAAGAATGTGTGTGTAAATGACTTCAAGTCCACACTTATTTATACTAAAAAAGTAGATGATGAATAGACACATCTATTGGGCTTCTGAGCCCACGTAAGATGCTGACCGACTTAACAATTTGTCCATAACATAAATAAATTCATAACTTCATATAACTTCATAAATACTTATCAGAATCGGATGATCTTTAGATCAATCCTACACCTCTCGATGAGAGGGATCCAATAAAAATATAAGTTGCCATAAATAAGATGACCCACATGGAGTTTGGCCCTAGTTTCCAATTTTAACACCTCTTCTGCATCTGTTTAGATCTCAGTTTCTGCTCAAGGTACATCTTTCGCTGCTCGGAAGATCCCTGATACAACGTAGACAACGCATCCCACATCTCCTTAGCAGTCCCTCTGCTAATGATGTGATAGACAATATGATGCTTCTTCCTGTCGAGGATCATTCTCTTTGCCTTCACCATTTTTGCCTTGTATTTCTTCAACGGATCTGCATTTGCAGGCACAACCACCACGTTGTCGACATATGTCTTGAGAGCATGCTCATCTAGAAGAAATGACATTCTCGCCTTCCAGATGGCATAGTTGGATGCCCCATCCAACCTGTCCTGATCACTCAAGCCATTGGTTGCCATCTCTGCCATGAAAAACTGTTGAACTGCTCTTCTATGCTCTTACTGTTGTTGCTCAGCCAATAAGAGAACGGAATTCTTGGCGGGAAGTCTACTGAGGAAAGGTTCCCTCACAATGCTTCTCTTCTCTTCTGAAGTCTTTTTGCCTAGTGAAAAGGCCTACAGAAAAACTGTGTCCCACCAGCTCTTCCTCACGTTGAGGCTTCAGCACAGATCCCACTACCACGGAAAGATTTCGATCTAGAATCCCTTCTCTCTGTCGACTCACTCAGAGAGAGACTGCCTCAAAAATCAGCCCTCCGGCTAGGACTGCACAAACCCCTTTGGAGATTTGAATAGCTGCCAATTGCAGCTTATTCGACCTCCTTTTCTGCTTAGTGGTGGGTTCTCTCGCACTATTCTTCTTGCTTCACTTGCACTCACTCTGATACCATGTGAAAATTCATCAAACCCGGGAATCCCTACTGTAGCAACTGATGATATTTCTCCTACTTGTTAGATTTACATGAACAAGCTATTTGTAGTTTCCTACGACTAACGTCGAAATGCATACACTGCAGCCTACACCAATTAAATAATATGCCGAAACAAGAAACTAAAAAATAGAGAAAGATACAACACAAATGACGCAGTTGTTTTTGGACAAACATCCCAGAAAAACCAAATGCGAGAAAATCGGTGCAACAACTCTGAGGGTATTATTATTATGCAGTAGTAAATTTGAATACAATCACTGGATGCCCTCCCGACAATCTAGTTATAAAGAATGTCATTGACAAAAGGATAAGTGAGATTACTTCACTCTATCACTGGAAATCCTGGCTGATCCAGCCCTTGAGTGAACAACCCATGGTTGCCTCTGCACAGTGTCTGTGTTAGCCCAACGTCTCACTATCTAGGAACTGTGTCACTCTTCCTGGTTGCTCGATTTGCCTCTGGAAATCTGACTTCTAATCTCTCGGTCTCACACCCCGAAATCCAACCACAGAAATCGATCTCCCAGCAGATTTTCGGACTTCCTCTTGGCTTTTGCGCTGCCTCTGCGTAAGCTTGCATAGCTTTGCGTCAGCCTCTCTAGCTCTGCGTTGCCACTGCTGGAACTCCCTCTGTCCTCTCTGCTGAGTATTTTCCGACCGGGAAGAATTCCTTTCGGATACTATTCCTGCCCCTCACTACAAAAGCTCACTTCAAATCTCTCTCAGACACTATTCTGCATCAAAAACTCTATTTTCTGAACTCTCTCTGTGTGTTTTTCCAAATGACCCTCAAGCCGCCTTAAATAATCTTCTCGTTGACATTCAACAACCCAGATTAGAAGCTAATCAATGGTTAAGATTATTTTTGCTTGATCCTCGTCTTCTTCTGGAGGTTACACCCACAGTTAGATTAATACCCATTAATTATTTTAATTTCCTAAGTTTAGACTTAGGTTCCCATTAAAAATAATTAATTATTTAATAAAACTGTTTCTGGGTGGAATTTCCCAAAACACTTTCTGGGTTCTTTGGAATACATGTGCCCAAGCCTTCCTGCAAAATTTGACACTTAGAGCACATCCGATGCTACCAGAAATCAACAACATCAGAATGTAGAAGGGAGAAGGCATAGATCCCTTCCTCACCAGGGTTCAGTAAATCCGAGACTAGCTTTCCGCTGTCGGGGCAGTGCCTCAACCTTTGAAGCTAGTATGATTCGCACTCAACATTGTCTTAGAGGATTGGTAGGTCTTCGTCCAAAGTATATTGGGCAAAGACATGCTACTAGGATGCGACAGAATGTGGACCGATTTGTAGCAGGAGGAGTTGAGATGAGCTCTGTTGAAGAGCTCCATTAGTTGGAGCAGTAGCAGTGGACAAAAGGTGGGGAAGGAGGAGGAGAATGCGGCCCTAGCATCTAAGGGTCCCAGTTAGGCGCTGGGGGAGTAGAGAAAGAAGAAGAAGGACTTGTCAAAGGTCAAGTGCTTCAGGTGTGGTGAGCTCGGTAACTACAACATGCAATGTCCTCTTAGGAAGAAGGACAAATCGGAGAAGCAAGACCAACAGGCAACATCAGCTGAGATCGATAAGTTTTCCTCTAGGTTGGAGGAAGAGTCCACGATGTTGGTAGCCATACTTCCAGGAGTGAGGTGGGGTGGAGAAGTAGCCCCAGATAGCTATAGATTTGGGCAAGGTCCTTGAGCAGTCCACCTCATGGATCATTACTCGGTTATAGGGGCCCATAGTATTCAGTAGCAGGATGGATTAGTGGCAGTTGATGCAGTCAGTTCTAGAGTGACAGTTGCAGACTAGTAGCAGTCTGATGCTGAGGAGCGCAGTGCAGAGTTGGTAGTAGTGCAGAGTCAGCAACAACGTAGATTCTTCAGTGACAGTGCAAAGGCTAGTAGCAATCAAGACTCGGGAGACAGATACATGATACTGAACACAGTTGATTCAGTATTTTGGATGCTTTTCAGTTGCAGTGGTTGCAGTTGCAACAACAACAGATGAGAGGGAGTTGCAGTGCAAATGCAATGTTGGCAACAATAAAGTAGGGTCAACAACAACACAGATGCAACGTCAAAACTGCGCAATGGTTGGTGGGCTGTGGTGGGCAGTCACAGTAGCCATACATCAACAACATAATAGGAGGTGATATAGAGACATGGTGTTGTGATAGGGTTTGCAGCACCAGAACATATTCCTCGCTAATAGGGAGTGTTAGTTTTTGTAGCATCGGATGTGTTCTAGCCACGAAATTTGGTGGAGAGGCTAGAATACATGATATCTGCAAAACCCAAAAATCGTTTCTAGAAATTCCACTTAGATTATTAGTCGATTTTAAATATTTCCTAAGTCTAAACTTAGGGAATATAGTTAATTAATCAGTATTAATTGAGATAAGGTGAGAGTCATTTAGAAACTCACACGGATCGACTCCAAGATGATCCTAGCCATTAATTAAGTTTTAATCTTGGCCGTTGGTGCTCCAACATTGGATTATAAGAGGAAGTCGATGGGCACTTGGGGAAGATACTTCTGTAGTTCAATTTTTTTGGCAGTTCGATTTCCAGAGAGCAGCAGCAGTTGTTGGAATGTCGGAGATTGAAGCAGGGTTAGTGAGGGGTAGAGATAGTGATCCAGAGAAAGTTTTCTAGATCTGAAGAGGCAGCAACAAGGGGGCTGAGTTATTCCTAGTGAGGTAGCACAGAGGACTGTGCAATTGCTTCATAAGCAATTCGATTTGGCTGGAGAGAAATTCGTTTTCAGTTCCAGATGACGGGCAGAGGGTCCAGAGTGCTGGAGAAGCAATTTCCTTAGCAAAGACAGGCAAAACGACTTCATTAGAGGTAGTTCAGAGGCTAGACATCATAGGGTCTGCGTAGAGGGTCTAGGAGGACATGTTTCTGAAGAGGAGTGTTGCCAGAATTGATTGTGGAAGAAGGGCAATTCCCTTAGACAATTTTGCCCAAATTTTCTTGCTGTTTCGATTGCCAATTGGGCATCCATAGCTTGTACTCGGATTTCACTGTTGCATAATAAAATAAAACCCTCATTTGTTGCACGTGTTTTCCCGCATTGGGTTTTTCCAGAGACTTTTGCCCAAAAATAACTGTGTTAATTTTTAAGTGTGTGTGCTAGTATTTTCTTAGTTCCAACCATAGTTGCGGGGGAGCGCCCCCCCCCCCTTCGAACCCGCTCCCGAAGCGCGCTTCGGGCGGGAGCGGCTCGGGAGCGCGCTCCCTAAATCGCTCCCGGACGGGAGCGATTTTCGGGAGCGAGCTCCCTACCTGAAATTATGCGCTCCCTGCCGATTTTGGGAGCGTCTTAGGGAGCGGCCGCTCCGTCGCTCCCGGAGCGATTTTTAAAGCCCGGGAGCGATCGCTCCTGATCGCTCCCGGGCTTTAAAAAATCGCTTTGGGAGCGATTTTGAGCCGGCCGAGAGCGGGTCGGCGGAAAAAAATTCCGCGGACCCGAAAAAAATAAAAAATTTAAAAAAAAAAATTGTTTTAAAAGGCCCATTGGGCCAAAAAACATTTCATTGTGAATGTTTGAAGAATTGGAAGAGCTTGAAGAGCTTGAGTTTGGAGCAAGGAAGAGCGAGGAGCGAGGAGGAAGGAGCGAGGAGCGAGCCTGCAGAGGTAAGTAAGTTAACAATTTAGCTAATCTAGCTAGTTTAATTTAGTTAGGTAGTAATTTAGGGAATTTAATTTAGTTTATTGAGTATTAAAATGATGAATTGCAATTAAATTAATAAATTAAGTTAATAATGCCAATAAATGAAATTAATTTGCAGATTGTCCCTACAAACATCAAACACCATGGACCTCACCATATTTCTGGGCATTTTCCTCTTCCTGGTCCCTTTTATGGTTATTATGGTGCTGGAGGGTAGGAAACGGAGGGGCCAAACTGGAGAGGGGGATGAAGAAGTTGGAGGAAGTGAAATGGGTGAAAACCCCGGTGAGGAGGAGCTGGAGGAGGGTGAACAGGGCACTCAAAAGACTAAACAAGACCAAACCCCATTGTGGAAATATGTTCACAGGGCTGAAACAGGGAAAGGGGGTGGAACCACTAAATTTCATTGCCCCCATTGCAACACTGATTACACAGGTTCATACACCCGTGCTAGAAGACACCTCTGCGGGAAAAGGCCATGGGATGGAGACAAACAAATAGGAATCAAACTTGTGCAGCAGTGTCAACAGTGGATAGAGCCAAATACATAAGGGAGGAGGAGGAAGCCCAATACAAATCAAAAAAATCAAGGGGTTTCTTTGAACCAAGCTCACAATCACAAAGAACTCCTTCAGCATCCTCCCAAGGCAGTGGATATGGAGGCTCAAGGTCATCATCTTTAAGGCGTAGAACCATATCAGATTTCCTTGATGAGGGGTGTAGGAATGATGTGGATTCAAAGGTTTACAGGTTTCTCTATGCATGTGGGATACCATTCAACGTTCTTCGCTCACCTTATTGGCACAAAATGGTTTCGGCCATAAATGATGCCCCTAAAGGATACAAGAGCCCTGGGTATGACAAGGCAAGAACCGTTGGCCTTGATAATGAAAAAACAAAAATATCACATTCTTTGAATAGAATGACAAGTGCTTGGACTGAGCATGGGGTGTCCATCGTATCTGATGGATGGACAAATGTAAAAGGCAAGCCATTGATAAGTGTTCTTGCTGTGTCTGTTAATGGTCCAATATTTCTAACTGCACATGATTACTCAGACAAGTTCAAGACCCCCATAAACATTGCAGAAGCATTACTTGAAACAATTGACCGTATTGGGCCATACAATGTCATACAAGTCATCACTGATAATGCTGCTAATTGTAGGGCAGCGGGAGCAATTATTGAAGACAAATACCCCAATATATTTTGGTCTGGATGTTTGGTTCACACATTGAACCTTCTGTTGCATGATATTGTCAAGAACAAAAATGTACAATACCAATGGATTGGTGATTTGTACAAAAAAGGAAAAAAAAAATGATAAAATTTATTACAAATCATAGCAATACCCATGGCCTTTTCCGCAGTCACTCGAGATTGGAGTTGTTGAAGATTGCGAAGACGAGATTTGGTAGCTATTACCTCACCTTCAAGCGCCTTTTGAAGGTAAGAGAGTCAATGGCTAGCATGGTATCAAGTCCACATTGGCAGTTATTGAAGGAAAGGGCTACAAATGCAGCTGACAAGGGAGGTTTTGAAATGGTGGAGGAGGCCGCTCTTGATGGCCAATTTTGGACAAGTGTGAGGCAAGTTTTGGATTTCACCAAGCCCATTTATCACATGATTCGGTTTGCAGATACAGAAAAACCAGTGATTGGCGAGGTGTATGAGCAGATGGACACCATGTTGGGGCAAATAAAAGATGTTGTTCATAACAGAGATCCCAACTTGTACAAACTGATTCACGATTGTGTGTGTGAACGATGGAATAGACTTAATCTTCCACTACATTGCTTGGCGTATATCCTTACGCCAAAATACTACTCTACGTCTTGGTTGGGCCAACCTGCAGCAGGGGGTGGGGGTAGGACCAAACCCCATTTAGATCCAGAGGTAACTAGAGGATATCTGGAAGCATTAGAAAAA
>APFE030022396.1:27985-46066 GCA_000404065.3 Pinus taeda
TGAGATCAAAGTTGTTAAATAAGTTGTTGGAAGTTGTTGACGTGGTCTTGGAGGGGTCTTTGACAAGGGTCTTAGGTCTTGGAATTAGTAATTTAAATTTCTATAAAAATAGAAGAATTCTTATGGGTTTTCCCCTCAAAAGGAGAGGTTTTGGCCCAGGTTGTAGCCTACATTTTGTGTCCTCTTGTCTTATTGATATTCATAGTTTGGTAGATATTTGATGATAATAACACTAATAGTAATCAAGTGAAGGAATAAGTTAATCAAGTTAAGTAAAAATATATTAGAAGCAGTTATCAAAGTAAGAGAAATCACCTAATTAATTTTCCCCTTGATTTATCAACATTTATGTCAGGTACTTGGCATCCTAATAAGATCCCCAAACCATGTGAGATCAATATTTTTTCACAACAATATTTCCTTCATATTGTTTCACTGCATGAAAACTTGTTCTTCATGGATTTTGTGTTTCTTCGATATCATTTTTCTAATTCTCAAGATTGGGTTTGTGATCAGATAAATGATTCTGCTTTAGTTGATTCATCTCCATGCAAATCTCTCGTAGGGAATTCAGGTTTGGAATGTATATCTTTCATGGATGCACAAATCTATGAAGCCTATCATTCTCTTAATCAAGATAAATATCATCATTTACTGAGAAATTCATATATGTTAAGTGATTTTGTGGACAATCAACTCCTAATATTTACCATGAATGTTATGAAGCTAATCATTTTTGTTCTAGCCCAATCAATCCTTTTGAGTAGCATTAATTGCTTGAGCCATTTAGTGGGTAAAACCCCCATGTTGATATGGATACTAGATTTGATTTGACATATCCTTCTAACCTTTTTTCAACAAGTTGTTTTAATTTATTTCCCATATTCAAAAGGCTAGAAATTTCATTTGATTCCCCAAGCTTTCATATTAATAGTCTAGTATGGAATTGGATAGAAAGGGAATTGATCGACAATCAAGAATATTGTATGTCATGTTACCAACCTAATCATAACACTGGGTCTTAACAACTTCCATTCAAATAATCATTTTCCCACTTGTATATCTGAGGATAGTTGTTTTACGTCAATTGATCTTGTTTAACCCATTGATCTTTATGATTTATGATTTCATTCTTTATATACTTGTCAAACAGTTGAGGCACAACAACCTTTGCTAAAGGATATGTTATTTGCTCAAAACCTTGACAAGGTTTCTGAACAAGATCAAGTTATATTTTCCTTGCAATATTCTCCCAACGATTCACATGAGCTAATTGATAGCTCATTCTCTTGAGAGCTTTAAGGTTTTTGAAATGATTTTTTTGGATTTTAGGATCGAATATATGATTGACTAGAAACATCATACTTAGCAAGTTATTTTGATAATAATAGGTTTCGATATTTCATGTTATTTTCTAAGAATGAAAACAAAAACAAAGGAACATTTACAAAAATAATCTAAGATTGGTATGTCTCTTATTCTATTCTAAAAGTTAAGGATGCAGGTTGGTTAAGGTTAGTTGTTATGGCACATCTTTATGTCTTAAGTGAAGACCTTCTATCTTTTTTACAATGTATGGAAGTTGTTATCTCTATTTTTTAACATTGCTTTATATTAGTTTTAATTTCTCTTATCTTTGTGCTTGCAGGTTGGGAACAACTATTGTGGTTTCATTGGAAATTTCATTACACTTAGACCTAATATTCTAGCTGTTTAGGTTAGGAGTAGGTCTAACTACATTATGGTTTCGTTTACACTCATCCTGCACTTCCTCTCCTTCAGTCTTCCTTTGTTTTCTTACTTTGTCTCACGTGTTTCCTTTTAGTTTCCCATTTATTTTGTTCTTTTGGTCTTGATCTCATGTTTTTTTATGTATTTTCTTTTGTGTATTTTTCAATAAGACTTTACATAAAAATTCTCTTACTTGGCTCAAAAGACAATGTGGTGAAACTTGAAAAGGGAAATTATGATGGAAAAAAACCCTTGGCTAATCTGTAATCCTCTTCTTTGTCTCAGTTTATATATCTTTTAAAGTCAATGATGTTTGAATGGAAAATATGACCCATTCGAATGGAAAGCCATAAGAAGAATAATGATGCCCACATCTATTTTAGGATGCTCATTCCTTGACTCGGTATGGTAATTCAATGGTGTTTTATCGCTGATCCAATCAAGTAGAGAAAGGAAAAAAGAAAACTAATGGCGAGTATATCAATTTCAAAGGTATATATAACTATTTCTAAAGGAACAACCTCCCTTCAATAATTCACGATCCCTCTTCCACCTTGGCGATAGAAGCACTGATAAAATGCCAGTGTGCATAAAGCATAAAATAAGTAAGGGTTGAACGAAGAGAATGGCTTCGTGTGCAAAGAGGTGAAGCAAGTCACTTTGTCGAGGTATTGAATAGGCCTACTTGTAGTGAACCGATGCTTGTGTTCCTATGGTGACACTGTCAGGATACCGCACAGGCTCATTGGTAGCAAAGCAACACTGAAAATGAAAACTAAGACCGATCATCCTGAACTCACAACTAATTACCCTTCTCCTAAATCAAAATAATTTTGATACAACAAGATTTATGAATGTGCTAACTGAGAAAGGGAATAAAGAGACTACATCTTTAATCGAGAAAAATGGGGAGCCTACTTGAAAGATTAGACCTTGTGCATAAAGTAAGATCGAAATAAATATGTTGAAGTTATTCTAGTGTGCCACCAAGTGTTTTCATTGAAATAAAAGCCCTCCAAAAGTTTCCCTACACAAGAATTTTGGAGCCTACTTGTGATCCTATGATTTTACGTTCCTTGATTGTTCATAATGGCTTCATGGTCGGTTAATGTTTCCTAGGGTTTTAACTGTCAAAGTCACTTAATTACACATGCTTAGCCTTTAAATCATTTGAAACTTCTTTTCAAGTAAGCCTAACATTCAAGATGTACCTTATAAAGTCAAGCATTGCACAATCCTTGGTAATAGTGACTGCACAGTTGTTGAGGAAAGTGACTGTGTTTTTCTCTGTGGATGATGACTATGTAGTCCCAAGAGATAGTGCTTGTGCAATTCCTATAGACAAAGACCACATGACCCCTATAAAAAATCAACGCACAACCCTAAGCTGATAGTTATCTCACCATTAATAGTAATTGCATCATCTCCCCAATGAGCTTTCTCAATTGTCACTTTTCTACACTTCGGCTTTCATTTGTGTCGCTTTCACTTTTGCAACTATCATTTTTTGCTTGTTTTCACTTTCAAAAGTTTCATTGTGTTCTCTTCACTATAGAATGTGTCACTTTCAGTTTCTTTATCTTTTAAAAGTGTCATTTTCACGTTTTCTTATTATCACAGTTATCGCTTTTAATTGTTTTCACTCTTCCATGTGTCACATTTTAGTGTACCACTAGAGACCACCCTAGTGCATTCTTCTATTGTATAAAATCATATATATCACAAAAATATGCACTAGACACTTTCCCATAGCTTAGCACACTATTTGGTTGCATTCGACACTCCTGTCGTTACTTGTATTGAAAGTGTCACAAAGTGACATTTCAACTGTCACACATAGAAATAAGTGTTTCATTGCTATCGTTTCAAGTTATGCATGTCCATTTTGAATTATGTGGCATGTGTTGATGTTATCTAAGTTTGATATCACCATTTCAGGATTTTCTTGCATGCCTGGTTCTCTCTTACCTCATTGATCCCATACTTATCCATTTTGGAGCCTTCATTGTCCTTGCAACTTGCTCAAAATTAAACAAATATTTATCTTTCCTAGAAATACACACTACACCTTCCCAAACCACAATGAAGCATTCGCTATCTCTTGAAACTGTGCATTGCATAGTCCTAGTGAGCAATATCACTCCATCAACACACTGAGCAATCTTGAAATCTAAGTCATGAATTCAGTTTCCTGACCTTGTCAATTATGGAATTCCTATTCTATCTTTCCCTAGGTTATGAATTTCTCAGTTGCAATGGGAATTTAGGCCTCTCTGTATCACTAACTTTTCCAAATACGTAGTTTCATAAGCCCCCCCTCAGTCACTACGTATTACACAATTCTCGTGAGCAAGTATACCTCCTTATCTCTCTGAGTTTATTTACTATGCAATTATCTTCATCAGTTGAGCCTCCTATTGCACATTGCATAGTTCTAGTGAGAAAGGGATCATCTCTGTGTCAATGAAGTCCTCAACTTCGCAATTCACTGAGCCTATCTCTCAATCATTACGCATTGCACAGTTATAGTGACTAGTATTGCTCCTCCTACTAATTAAGATCCATAATTTTGTAATCCTTTGTTTTGGATTGTTCCCTACTATGCATTACATAGTTCTATTTTACATTGATTCCTCCCCTTAGTCCCTGTGATGCCCAACTGTGCGATCCCTATCTCCTTCATATTTGGCACTCCTCATTTTACTACATCAATTAGCATGTTTTGTACCTTACCTCCTAGACTCCTTTAATGCGTAATAATAACTGTCAACCTCTTGCATTATGTATTTTGCAGTTCCAGTGAGTAGTGAGGCATCACTGAGTTCTTACAGCCCTCAACTATGCAATTACCCTTACATGTTGTCACATTTGTATCAACATATTCCATGAGTAATAAGAGGTAGAATAGGTGGTTTTTGGACTAATTTTTGCTTGTCATGAGTGGTATCCATCAACAAGTATCATCATCACAACATGACAAGGTAAATTCTTAATAGAGCTCATCAAGGAGAGGCCATAAAGGCGAGACTACAAGAGATTACTTGTGTAGGAGAAGACAAAGAACTATCATGAAGAACACAAAAGGAACCTTGGATCAAGACAAACAAGATGACTTGGAAGGTTTCAACATTCACCTAGACCATTTTGGAGGGTGGAAATGAAGAACAAGCAAATATCTATCATGAAGATGTCAAATTCAAGGCAGCAAGAAGAGAAGCTTGGAAATTCCACACCATCATGAAGTTCCATGTCATCATTGCCAAGTTATGGATTATACAAGTTTCATCACAATGCCATGTCTTTCAATGGGTCTTGCCACATGATGTGGAGTGTAATTATGTGTTTTTAAAAAATGAAAAAATTCAAATGTCTAGAAGTCCAAGAGTCACATGTGGAATAAAGAGTCACTATAAAAAGTCCAAGTGTCTTGTAGAAGTTCAAAAGTCACTTGGAAATCCAATAGTAATGAGGGCATCTCAAAATCATGAGGATATGAAAGGCCATTCCTCTTGTTATAAATACACCTTTATAACTCAAGCAAATGGCTTTTGGAGGCTTAAGATTTGGAGAGCTAGATTTGGCTTCTCTAGCTTGGCATAGGAGAGGATCATTATTTGGAGAAGAAAGAAGTTAATTAATGTTCCATTATTGGATTTAGTGTCCCACCATTGTAATTGTGAAATTGGATCTATCACCTAATAATCAGAAGCTCGCTGAGCCAACACATTTTCAGGCATGTATCATGAATATTGTAAGACTATTCTTTGGATGTATGCAGTATATGCACTAAAGAAATTGAACTATTTCATTGGATTTGGTGCTTATATTGTTGAATATTTGTTGTCTTTTCGTTAATGATCATTGTGTCTATGTTAACTACTTTTCCAAATACCAAACAAACCTTGCCAAATATCAAACAAACCTTTCCTTGCTCTTGTGTGGTTCTCTTATGATAGTACTATTACTTTCCTTCTAGAGACTCACTCTTTACTCCCCTCTCATGAAAGTATCCTTTTACACATTTCAATTGGTGTTTCATAGTATCAACTTACTTGATGATTTAAAAGGTTATGTGCATACTCTCTTATGTTATTCATTGCATCTACGGAAATCCTTAGAGCTATGGTGGCTAGGTTGATACTCCAAATGGGGCTCCCACTCCAAACAGTGTGAGGTATAATTGTGACTTCACATTGGGGAGACCCCCCTAGTTAATAGATTTCTGACACCTTCAGCACATCCTTTTTTTCATATTCTACACATAGAGACCTTTCCAATGGTGCAAGAAGCACATCAATCAAAGTCTGTATGAAAATTGTTTTCCACTCGAAAGTTAACATTTTTGTTTTCACCACCATAATTGGAGAGGATGCCATACTAGCCCCCATTATTCATAGAAATGGAGCTATCCATGTGATTATGATGAAGAAGAATCTAAAATATTCTATATTATAACTCTGGTTAGAAGTTGAGTTGCTTAAACCTGACCACTAGTAAGCTATCAAGATGTGTTATAACTAGGTCACCAAGAGGAAAATAGGTTCCATTCTTTTTTAGTGCATTTGTTCCATAGATGAGAAAAAAAATCGAGAGGGATAGGTGATAAAGTGCACAAAGATGATTTATGCATTTTTGTAGCCTACCAGACACAGACCATACTTCTTTGTACTCGCAACTATTTTCTATCTAGAGAAGGAAAGTATAGTGACCTCATCTTCTAGCTAGGTTTTCTCCCGAAATGGTTCCCCATGTCATTTCTTGTGTCAAATCGTGGTTTGTGAGTTTTTATTTCATTTTTATCTATTTTCTACATAATTTTAATTTACATGCATACAAAAATAATAGTAATTTACAAATCTAGAAATCTAAAGAGAAATTAAACCCTAATAGCATATGTTGGGTGCAGGATCCCCCAAGGGCAGTTTTGGGGCTTAGAGCCCAGATTTTGGTCCAAGTTTTGTAATTCCAATAGGGTTGTCCACCCTTATTTCAATAATGTAATTTCCGTTGTAGAAGATCTACCCATGGTTTGCGGACCATGGGATTATATAAATAGAGAGAAGCTCTAAGTAGTTAAGGCATCACAGAATGTCTAAGGAATGAAGATGTATGCGAGATAATTCTGAAGTGTAAGGTCTAGTTTTGGGTCATAGAGTAGGAAGAGGCTCTACAGCTAAGTGTGCAGAGGTCTAGTAGTCCACAACTAAGTGCAAGGACCCTTGGAGCTAAGTGCACAAGGCAAGTCGAGTCTGTAACCATATGAAGTGTTAATGAAGAGAAGTTTCTATCAATACTATGTATTTATTTCTTATTTATTATATTGGGTATGAATTTCACTTCTAATGCTTATATGATGTGCGAATGTGTATATTTGTATTGGCTAAGTGAACGCAAGTAAGAATATTTGTTTACGCGAAGATAATTAAGCTCTATCGATAATATAAGTAAGATACTTAGCCTAAGTCAAGAATTAGTGCAGTTTGATGCCTTAACAGCGAGAAAGGACTCCAACCCCTCGTTAGGGCTATGTGAAAGCTGATTGTAACCGATTGTGAAGGTACTGAAGGTTAGAATAGAGCGCGAAGCAACCTGTGTGAAGGGAGGTCTAGTTGGACTAAAATGACATCACATCCATCTCAAGGGTGCAAAAACTTGGTTCGAGCATCCCCCCATACTGCTTCAAGTGAGACTTCAGTCCGCGCTCCGCAGGCTGATGCCGAAAGGGCCAGTACTGTAGGGATTTGTTTGGCTAAATAACTTTGAACCTAGGTCAGCCCCCATAAGCCAAAAAAGTTTTGTTGTCGAGACCAGAATATGCATGAGAGATGTGTGATTTCATATCATTGGAATCCAACTAAGAAAGAAATTGAAGGCTGGTTGGATAGAAGAATTCATGAGTTCGTGGTGTAGGAGAATAGAAACTTAGGACTCTTAAAATAAGAGTGGTTAGACAGCTACTTGTATATGGATATCCAAAAAATATTTTTCGCATCCTTCCCTACTGAGCTATACGAGTGGAACATGAAGCTAGAAGACAACCAAGGAAGGTGAAAACTTGACAGTCCTATTGTGTGGACCCCAGAGCTAGTGTGAAGGTTGGAAGCATCAAAAGATAAGATCACATGTGTCATTGATAATTTGCTCGATCATATTATAGGAGGATTTGTTATTGAGTTCGCGGTCGACACCTCAATTATCTACAATGAGGAAGAGTGACACTTTCTTAAAGGACCGCGAGGTAAGTACGTAAAGTCTTTGAATACTTGGATTAAAATTCTATTATGTGAAAAGTGGGTTATGTAGTTACCTTGATGTTCGAAGCTACACAAAGTGGAAATATTTACATGAATGAAGGAAATAAGGGTCGAGAAAGTAGCCCCTTGATCTCACCTCCATGAGAGGACAAGGAAGAGCTTGCGAAGGTCTCTCTGTGAAATTTTATTCATCTGATAAGACAAAGAATTCCATGAATTCCACCTCCACCTACACCACCACTGGCTTCACTGGCATCACCTCCATCTTCACCCATACCAACTCCACCACAACCGTGATTCAGAATGGCAACCACAGTGAAGTTTCCTATGTTCAAAGGTTTGGTAAATGAGGATCCAAACCAATTTTGGTTCATTGTATGGGTTGTATGGGAAGCACAAGGTGTTACAAATGACCATATAAAGAAAGTGACACTGGTTAGCACCCTGCAAGGTCATGTGCTGACCTGGTATATTAATTACTCCAATGATAACCCGAATGCAAGAGTCACAGATATCAAAACTATGCTAAATAATTGTGGGATTCAAAGAGATCACGATGCTACTAGGCGAGACTCCTTGGGAGCTGGATCAGAGGTTGAAATGTATGATTCATGAAGCTAATATGAGTCTCACAGATGGAAATCCTTGCGAGTGGTTTGTATTTTCACTACTACCCCATTTAAGGAGTGCCCTATCACAGCATAAGATAACAACTTAGGCAGAGGTTTTGGAGATTTCAATAAGGCTTCATGAGATGCTGATGCAAGATCCTAACATAGGAGTTCAGCAGATCCATGTGTAGCTAAAGAATTTGTGCCTTCAGATGCAGAGTCTAAAACAGGACAGGACAGTTCGACCGAAGGTGCGGGAAGAAGTATGGTGCGTGAAATGCAAGAGTCAGGGTAATGACAAAGACCACTGCCTAGTTTTTACAAATTACCTTGTAGGAGGAGGACCAATGCCTTTAAAGCTGGAAGTTCAAGCAGGACCTAGCGTGGTGCCTGCTTTGTGGTGCACTATCTATCAAATAGTAGGAAAACATGCCACAGACAACTGCCACTTGTTACAGAAGTATATGCAAAATTCGCAATAGTTGTTCTACAACTTTTGTAGGTCAATGGGACATGACGAGTGTACTTGCAAAATCTATGAGTTGATGATGGATAGAACACCCACCTATAGGGTTGAGGCTGAAACGCAGCCCCTTGATCAGAATGCAAGAATGGCACGAATATGATTTCAGGGGCACGGACGAGGCTGAGGCGGAGGAGGACCTGATAGAGGTTGTAGATAGTTCATTTGCTACAGTTGCGGAGGGTCATGACACTATGCCTACGATTGCATGAATCCAACGCGCCTGTCGTGCAAGTATTTCACATTGTTTGATCATCAAACAAAAGATTGTCCTATGCTGATAGCTAGGATACATGAAAAAGGAGTGGTACCACCTCCCTTGACTCAAAACCTACAAATGGTGAGGTTTGAGCCACACAAGGAAGAACAAAATGTAAAAATTGTGCTTTGAAGTGGAATCATGACGAGAGATGACAAAGGAAAAAAAACCTGAAGATAGTACATGGGTTTGCAAAGCCCCGATGAAAGAAGCTAAGTTTGATTTGGAGTGCACCCGAGAAACATTCATGGAAGCTAAGAAGAGCTTCACTGATGCGTCCACTTCAGGAAGCAAAGATAAACCGGAGCCGAAAATGGACTCATCCATGCTGACAACTTTCCTCGAAACCTGTATGAAGTTACTACATGACAGTAAGGCTGTAAAAGGGTTATAGTAACTCAAAAATAGATGCGTTGAGACTATGCCAGGAGAGCCACACGTAGTCCAAAAAATTAGAAAGCATAAGACAAGGACAGGCCGTGAAATGAGACATACTGCGCAAATCAGAGAATATGAGATAGATCAAGTCATTCTGGATTTGGGATCAGATGCGAATGTTTTGGCAAAGTGGACATGGGAGCAAATGGGTAGAACTACACTAAAATGGTCTCCAATTCAGCTAAGGATGGTGAACCAGTAGAAAATAATACCCATGGGGCAATTACAGGGAATAATTGTGGATATTGAGGGAGTGAGCATGCTGGCAGACTTCAAAGTGATAGAGATTGTTGACGACAACAATCCCTACCCCACACTCTTAGGAATTGGTTGGGCTACTAATATGAATGGGGTAATTAATCTGAAGAAGCAAAAAATGATCTTTGAGAAGAAATCATTGCATGTAATTGTACCCCTGAACCCTGCTGAAGGATCGCGCTATACGGAACAGGTTCGTGACTATGAGAGCGATGATGATTTGGAATGTATATATAAGATAACAGCATGAGACCAAGACTGGGTAAATCCCACCATGGATGGGCATATTACATGGGAGCACGAGATATCTTGCAGTTCGGATTCTAACAAAGAAAGAGAACGATGGCAGAATCGATTACATGAAGTAACGATGCTGAATTACAATATGATGACCAAGTCGTTGTACTGCATGTCGATAGAAGTAAGAGATATGCCTACTTATGATGGTCTAAATAAGGTAGATACATTCTTGGATGCACTTGAAAGGGAGGTGCCAAAAAATCAATGCTTCTAGGCCTTAGACTGGGCACTGTGCGCTATGCCCGCAAGATGGTGGGGTACGCACAAAGGGAGTTTTGAAAATTGGCGTGAATGTAGGAGAATGATGCGAGTACAATTTTAGAAACCTAAGATGTGACTGACAGTCAAGTACGATGGACAAGATGACCCATGCACACATCTGGCCAAATGGATGAAGGCATATGGAGAAGAGCCCGAACCTACTCAAATGCACATGTACACTGCACTAAAATACATGGTCAATAAGCATGTGTTGGGGGGGCGAACTTGTAGATGGTTCTTAATGTTGGGAAGATATTATGCAGGAATAGCAACCACGCAGAAGCATTCAACAAAGTACTGGAAACCACGCTGACCAAGGTATGCAATCCACAGCGAAGAGATTGGGACCTACACATACCTGCAGTGTTATGGGCTTACAGAATGACATGCAAGAAACTAACAGGACAGACACCTTTTAGGCTTGTCTATGGAGTGGAAGTTGTAATGCCTATGGAATACATCGTTCCTAGTTCATGCATAGCAGTGCTCACATGTATGACAGATCACAAAGCCTTGGAGGAGAGGCTTGCACAGGTAGATGAGCTCGAAGAAGAACGATTTTTGGCTAGATTTCACCAATAGGTCCAGAAGCAGTGCGGAAAGGCATGGCACGATTGAAATATTAAGCTGTGCACCTTTAAGGTGAATGATTTGGTACTATTGTATGATAGTAAGTTTGATAAATTTCCAAGGAAGCTCAAAATGCATTGGCTAGGGTCGTATGTTATTAAGGAGATTACAAATGGTGGAGTGGTATAGTTGGTAAAGATAAATGGAGAACCCTTCCTAGGAAAGTGAATGGCAGTGGTTTGAAGCCATACACAGGTGGCCCGACCATCTGACTAGCCGACAGAAGCATAGTCTTAACGCTCCAGGCAGCTGAAAGGAGGCGCGAGACTATAAACTATTCTTCCTGAGAACTGTGCGATGTCGGAACTACACGGAGTAGCGAAGTGTCACAAGGTCCGCAATAGCACGAGGATAGATACACTGCTGCACAAGTCAGCGAGAAAGTGACTGTTAAAGTCACTGTTCATGATGTGATGCTTGGTTTGAGGCCAAATGGAGCGAGCGGCAAGGATTTAAGGTGAATTTTATGGGCCAGATTCTTGAAAATATGCTACCAATATAGCAATAATGGACCGAATGTGGGGGGAATGGTCGAATTCAAATTCAAAAGGCACTATAAATTACAAATGGTTGTCCAACAAAAAACACTTGGAAATTTGAGAACTGAATTGTTGCACACTCAGATATTCATGAACCGAGACTTATTCAATATTCTGAGAGCGAATTCGTTACTTGAGCAATTACCAGATACACTAAGAGAACTGTGGAATCACACTATGGTAGCACCCAAAGAAGTCATGGATACTGGAGCAATGACAGCCGAGGAAGCTACATAGGCAATTGCAGAAGTAGAAGCCCCAGAGAGCACTAGAATAATCGTTGAGGTCCCTAAATCACCTCGCACGTCGAGACCTAAGAAGGATAAGTAGGCCATGGTACCGGTGCACATCTCTCCCTAAAATCCACTGGGGACCAAGCTTACAAAGGAGGAAAAGGGGAAGGCCATTAATTTGGAGGTCGATGAGGAGGAAGAGTTTGAAGAAATCCTGGTGGAGGAGGAGGATGTAGAGATGGAAGTCGAAATGTAGGGTGGAAACCCTCTCACCAGGCTGCCAGCATATGTTCCTCCACAAAAGGGTAAATCCAAGGTACCCAAGGATATAGATGAGAGCAAGAGATCTTTGCAAACTCCGCTTCTCCCAGATGATATTATTTTTGAAGGAGCGCACTTGGGACAAGTCCCCGTGTTAAAATTTGAAGATTAGGACCTTGCGGACCATGAGAAGTTCCCGCATTTAATGATCACGTAGCTAATGTGCTAGAAGATAGACACATCGGCTAGAATAATAGAGTTGGAGCCGCACAAATGGCTGAGAGGTGTACAGAAGGTAGGGTTACTAAACCTGCTCTAGGTGCCGCATTACCATCGCGCCCCAGTGACCATTTTCGTCATCAGGCAATTGGTTTGCTTGGTGCATGGGTGCTTATGGCTAGCGGAGCCCATACCCATCACATATCATCTAATTCACTAAATCACACAACTACCTTGCACAGGGGAGGACCCATCAAACATTTCAAGGGGAAAAAGTGATGACTTGGCCATCGCAGAGGCTATGAAAAAGAAATTTAAGTTGGAGAAGAAGAGGCAAGGGTATGCCATCTCTAGCATCAACAACCCTGTTGTTAAGGTCATGACACAAATATTGGCAGGAAAAGTGATGCAGAAGTGCCATGCGGAAGAGGTTCCTGTGCTAGTGGTTGCACTAGTAGCACAATGCATAGAAGGGGTCCAATTCAATTGGGCAAACTATCTATGCGGTGAGTTCCTTGCGAACTGCCATGAGGCATAGGAGCATGGAAACAAATTTCATTATGTATGGCTCCTGTTGTCGATAATACTGGTGGCATGGGAGTTTCCTAAAGATAGCCAGTTCCCATCGATGATGCAGGACCTTCTAGAGGTAGCGAAGTACGCTTCGTTGTGGGCAACTAGGGACACACAAAGGACAAGGGAGAGCAAGATCTTTTGGGTGCTCATGGAGATGAATATCAGGATTGGGATTAATCGCAAGTTGTGGTTATCACACATGGTTTATAATAGTTTGCAGAGTTTTGCAGAGTTCAAGGTAGATATCCACCATGTCTTCATCAGGGCATGGAAGGACCCCGCGAAGACATGGTATGAGGTACCATACTTGGTGAACGACGATGTAATTTTTGTGGTCCTTGAGTTTTGGCCTCCGGAGTGGTGCGCTCCAGCTGGCTCCATAGTGGAAGGAGAGAATTTTGTCGTACAGAGGAAGAAGGAAGAGATGAAACTATAGATGGCGTAGATGGAAGAAAAGAGGAGGAAGGAAGAAGTAGCTGCTAAGGCCCAGGCAGTGCGCGACACTGCGAAGTTGGCTGAGGAGTAGCAAAAGAAAAACAGAAGAAGAGAGCGAAGGATAGAAATGGCCTTTGCCCAAGATAGAGACCGATACAGAATAAGATGGCACAGACCCACATATAACGTCCACCCAGCTAAAGTATATGCCACCATGAGAGCAAGTAGGGCCACGAAAGAAGAGAAAGGCCTCAAAGACTTCATTCGACCCAATCACCCTCACTGAGGGGGATCTGCATGATATTAGCGAAATGGTGAGGGATGTCACTGCAGAGGCCCTCCAGCAGTTTGAGGAGCAACACTGGTTGGTATTGGAGGCTCTTCGGACATAGACACAGGATTTGCAGGTGTGCACTCCACAAGCTGGCACATTTTCAAACAACCTCGCAGTCAACACTTCAGCAGCCAAGGAAATGTTGCATGCCAAGATGACCAACAAAATAGTGCTACCAGATGGTGCACTCATGACAGAGAATGAGGTCAACAGGCCTATGGTTAGTAACTTAAAAGGGGTTGGGTTAAACATGGCTACACTCCCTTGGGAGACACTCTATCTTTTGCAGGATGAAGTCACTGCAAAACTACAGATCAAGGAAAGCTGCGCTATACAGGTAATGAGTGAGCAACACATCAACAATGAGTAGTTGAGCCTGCAGCGTAATGAGTCCATGGAGCAAAACAAACAAATAGTGCAGGTTGTGGAGGAAGCCTACTAGATGATTCTAGAGTTGGCCATCCAAGCAAAAGAATCGATGGAGGCGCATGTTTGAAAGTTAGCGACAGGGGTGTGTGACGCAAGAGTAGAAATGGACAAGGTTCAGCTGGAGCCGAATCTACAGATTGTAGAACGATAGTTGAAGGCTCAACCTTCAACTCCGTCAGAGGTTGGAGAACAACACACCACTGCGGTCACAACAACAATGGCGGTAGTTGACAGTGCAGTGACAGACTGCATGAAACCATTCAAGAAGTCATTCAAGGTCCTCACCACCCTGCAGGAGGACCTGAACATAGAGCACCTAGAGACAGAGGTGCGCAAGCTACAAGAGAGGTACAATGAAGTAAAAGGGACCATGCAGATAGTTTCCCTTACACAAAGGCTTTCAAGGATGCAACAAGAAAAGGCGCTCAAGGAGCAGGTGGATGCCACTCAACATAAAGAGGCATTTTTGAAAGCATGCTTACAACCATAGATTGATGAGGCATATACAATTACAACATCCATTGAAGTAAAGCTCGTGCAACTGCAAGAAACTCAAGAGAGGATTCAGGGAAGCATTTCAATGGCAGCAGTCACCGAACAACGCGTAGAGGAAGTCCAACAAGCAGCCGCACCATGCACTGCCGAACTTGCAATGATCCAATCATAGTTGAGAGGATTTGTGCTAAGATATCCGCACCTACAGAGTGACTCAAGGGTGAGTTATGATGTTTGTGTTGGAGTCCTATTGGGCACGAGATCCCCCAAGGGCAGTTTCCAGGCTTAGAGACCAGATTTTGGTCCAAGTTTTGTAATTCCAATGTAAAGACCCTTATTTTGATAATGTAATGTCGGTTGTAGAAGATCTACCCATGGTCCACGGAGCATGGGATTGTATAAATAGAGCGAAGCTCTAAGTAGTTAAGGCATCACAGAATGTCTAAGGAATGAAGATGTATGCGAGATAATTCAAAAGTGTAAAGTCTAATTTTGGGTCGTAGAGTAGGAAGAGGCTCTGTAGCTAAGTGCACAGAGGCCTAGTAGTCCGTAGCTGAGTATGCGAACCCCTGCAGCTAAGTGCACAGGGCAAGTCGAGTCTATAACCATGTGAAGTATTAATAAAGAGAAGTTTATATCAATTCTACATATTTATTTCCTGTTTATGCATCTCTTATATTGGGTATGAATCTCACTTCTAATGCTTATATGATGTGTGAATGTGTATAATTGTATTGGCTAAGTGAACGCAAGTAAGAATATTTGTTTACGTGAAGATAATTAAGATCTGTCAATAAGATAAGTAAGATACTTAGTCTAAGTCGGGAAATTAGTGCAATTCGTTGCCTTAGTAACGCGAAAGGACTCCAGCCCCTAGTTAGGGCTGCGCGAAAGCTGATTGTAACTGATCGCAAAGGTATTGAAGGTTAGAAAAGAGAACAAAGCGACCTGCACGAAGGCACATCTAATTGGACAAAACCAACATCAAATCCATCTTCAGGGTGCATAAACTTGTTTCTAGTATTCTCGCATACTGCTTCGGGTGAGACTTGTTTGGCTAAATAAATCTGAACCTGGGTCAGAACCCCATAAGCCAACAATGTAGGTTTTGGATTTGTAAATATGGTTTTAGTGGGTCTTTTGTGATGAACTGTCCAGTGGAATATCAACACAGTAGTTTATAGATCATTTATGCATTTCTTAGAAATAGTAGTAGTTACTAATGTTCCTTCATTTTATTTCTCTTCTTGTTATAGATTTTATTGTTCGCTATTTTGTTGTGTAATTGGTTTTACAACTATAGGAAACACACAAAGATTCATTTCATATGGATAAGCTTGAATTTTGTTTCCTTGAGCTTTCATCAGTTGAATGATATCATTTCCTAACATTTCCACAACTTTTTCTCATCTTATATTAATTTTGTATTGTATCTGGTTTACATGCTCGTTGGATTATTTCCTATATAAAAATAGAGACTCTTGTAGTAGTCTATAACCAACCCTCTTTTCTTGCTTAGCATCACAATAAACACAAGGTATTACAACACATCTGAGACATTGATAATGAAACTTGGAAGTATAGAGACCTTATAGATACTCTTATCAATTGTTTTCTGAATGTTGTTTTTTCAGAAAATTAGGGTTTTGTTCTTGGTTCTTCATTTCAACAAGTTTAATTTTCCATTTATTGCAAAAAGCATATAATTATGTGTCATTCAACAAGTGTTTTTTCTTTCATTGCAAGTAGAATAGATGTGTGCGTCATTTCTTTTACTAGTAATCATATCTGTGAATCTATTTTCTCTATAGCATGGCTTAATTAGTTTCATCTTTGTGCATCTAACCTTCATTTCAATACTTCCTACTTGCATAAAGATCAAAAAGAGAAGAAAACAGTTCTTGTTGTACATGTAGTGTTTACCCCTATTAAGTTTGTATGAACCTCATATTGATACTTAAACCTAAGATCCTTCAGAGTTGCAATATTGAAGGCCATCATTTATATCAACATCACAAAATAAATATTGTAAAATTGCATTTATATATTAAGGTAGTAGACATGTGAGGGATTATCACTAACTTTGGAATAATCTTATAATTTTCATTTGAATAGGGCTTTAGTGTATCCCCCCTAATGTAATAAATGCCTACGCATTATTGCAAAACTCTAAATTAGTTAATAAATTTAATATTTAATAAGATTACCATTAAAGATACGAAGCTTCTTAGGGACAAATTGGTCTCCAAAGCATAAGTAATTCTTACATTTATGGATTCAATGAGAAAAAATAAATAAAACATCCAAATTCATTAGTATATATTTATTTCAAGTATTCTATGAAAACAATCAAATTGTGAATAAATTTCTTAACAATACCACCCTACTAAAATAAAGAATCATTAACACTAATGATCACAAATATTACTTACCCATTCTATAATTTCATTGTATGGTGATCACATCACATAATGTCCCTTCAAGGCATCACATGGCTAGATACATGAAACAAGATCCTATAGCAAAAGGAGTTATGGTCTCTTATGACAAACTCATTCACATGATCTTGTGCATTTATGTCTTTCTATATAGTTCCTTCTTCTATTATAGTGGGACTATATATTATTGGATTGTGTTGTGCTTGTAGAAATTTTGTTGTGATAGTCACTAACTAGCGGTAGTAGCCATTTGTTTTCTAAATCTGTCTTCAGCCATCATCTTCTAATGCAAAGGGTTGTTTTTAAATTAACTTTGCATCCTCCAATAAAATATTTAAACAAAATGGTTTTTTACAATAATTAAATTCCTTTTACCATGACAATATTCATAATTTCAATTATTTTATAAACATAATTTTATGTCTATAAAATTATGACTTTCAAATTAGGGAAAAAAAATGAAAATAATCTAAATTTGCCATAATTATATTAATTATATTTTAACGATGTTATGACCCTTTAATTTGAAATTCATTCTTTATTGGTGGTTGATGTTACATATGTAGTAAATGGTGCTTTTTACACTTGGCTCTACCACCTACGCTATTTAACTTGTCACCAATGAGATTCAAGCTGCATGTGCTGTTTTTAAGGTAGTAATCTGGGTTTTCAACCATTTTTTCTGCAAGTTAGTGTAATTTTTTTAGAAGCTTTTTGTAGGTTTTTTGGATTATTTTTTCTAAAATTTGGTAAGATTTTAGAAAAAACTAAGTTAAAATTATATCTCTAAAATTTAATTAAAAACAAAAATTAAAAAACAATTAAATTTTCACATTATTATATTTATATAGAATTGA
>APFE030022396.1:46925-90920 GCA_000404065.3 Pinus taeda
TTTGCTAGGGTCTACCTTAAATCCTTCATGAGATACAATATGACCCAAATATTCCACCTCCTGGACTCCAAAGAAACATTTGGATCTTTTTGCATATAATTTTTCTCCTCCAATAGTTGTAGCACCCTGTCAACATGTTCAACATGATCCTTCCAAGACTTGCTGTAGATTAGTATATCATCAAAAAATACTAACACAAATTTTCTAAGGAAGGGTTTGAAAATGGAATTCATCAAACCTTGAAATGTAGAAGGTGCATTGGTAAGGCCAAAAGGCATGACCAAAAATTCATAATGACCCACATGAGTTCTAAATGCTATTTTTGGAATGTCTTGAGTCGTCATTCTGATTTGATGGTATCCTAAACGAAGATCCAACTTGGCGAAGTAAATTGATCCATGCAATTCATCCAGTAATTAATTAATGACAGGAATGGGAAACATATCTTTAATAGTGAGCTTGTTGAGCTCCCTATAATCTAGACATATGCGCCATGATCCATCCTTCTTGTGCACCAATACTGTTGGAGCAGAGAAATAACTTTGACTAGGTTTAATTATACCAACCTGTAGCATTTCTGCAACCATGCATTCAATTTCACTCTTTTGGGAATATGGGTATTTGTACGGCCTGATGTTTGGAGGAACACTTCCTGGAATCAGATGAATAGCATGATCATGATCACGAATAGGTGGGAGACCTTTGGGAGTCTCAAATACCTTGGAATGATTTGTCCAAGAGTTTTTGGAGATTTGGAGAAATAGATGATTTCGATGTGGAAACATCTAACGAACATAATTGTGTGATTACACCTCTTTGTTCCTTTTTTAAAAGCTTTGTCATACTGTTAGAGCTTATTATCTTTCCCAGTTTCCCTGCAATATCCCTTAATTCAACTTCCTTTCCTTGTACAGAAAATTTCATGAAAAGTTCTTGAAAATTAAAGGCTATTGTACCCAAGGATGGTAGCCATTGGACTCTTAGTACAACATCAACACCTCCCATTGGAATGGAAAGCATTGGGCTAGTCAATACATATTCTCCCATGGATAGCTTGATATTATGGCACTTTCCAGAGAATTTATTGTTCCTCCATTTGCAACCATCACTTGACACTTTGGTGCTAGATATAGGAAGAAATTCAATTCGTTTGCTATCTTACAATGAATAAAATTGTGGGTACTTCCTAAATCAATCAACACTATTGCATTTTTCTTCTTGATTTGTCCTTCTATCTTGATGGTTTGAGGAGTGGTACTTCCATCCAATGCATTACAAGATATGGTCAGATTCATTTCTTCTTTATATAGGCTTTGTTACTGGAGTATATCCTCTTCTTTGGACCTTTCTTGCTCCTTTTCTTCTTCCTCTTGACAATCTATGTAGAATAATTTCTTCTCAGCACACTTATAACCTTTAGTGTATTTGCTGTCACAACTGTAACAAAGCCCTTTTGCTCTTTTTTCTTCCAATTGTTGTGGTGTCAACCTTATAGGTTGTGGAAGACTAGGGGAAACAACACTTCCATATTTATAGTTGTGAGTGGTATGCTTCCTGGTTGCCATAATTTTGCTTTCCATTTTTCTTGCTAAACTGAATGCCTTTTCTTATGAATCAGGTTCCCAAAGGTGAACATCATGTTGGATATTATCTTTTAAAGTCCCTATGAACACATCAATCCTATGCTCCTATGAAATATTTTTTTACCCTTGTATTCAATTTTTGGAACTCCTCAATGTGCTCCATTATTGAACCCTTTTGTTTGAGACTTATCAATTGGCTAAAAAGTGTTGCTTTTTGTATCCTCATAATGTGCTGTCAATTCTTCTATAAAAATTGCCCAAGTGATAATTTGTTTATGACAAAAAAACCATTAATACCATACAAACTGATTTGGTTCCAAATATAAAGTTGCAATACGTACCTTTTGTGTGTTTTGCACATTATTGATATTGAAAAATTGCTCCATCTGTAATATCCATGTTGCGGGATCCTTGCCATCAAACTTCCTCATATCGATTTTTGGAATATGGTGGGTCTTCAATCCAACATTAGAGTCTATGAAATCATCATTAAAATTTCTTTTGTTCACATCATGAGCTTCCTTTACTACCCTTTCACCATTAGTAAGTATTTCTTGTAGAAAATTTGTCAAATCTGTCTTCAAATCTCCCATGCTTGTCTTCAAATTTGTGTTCAAATCTATCTTCAAATTGTCCATCTTATCTTCAATGCCATTCATCTTAGCTTCCATGCCATTTATCTTAGCTTCTGTTAGATTTTGTGAGAGTGACATTTGTTGCACTTGGTCTTATAATTTTGATATATCATGTAGCATTTCTTCCTCTTCTTCATGAGTCATGCTAGAGATTTTAGGTTGCTTACTAGGTGTTTGCATTTCCTTTCCTCGGGGCATAAGTTACCAATAATAATGCTCTACTATGCCCTTTGAATTCCTTCAAAATAATTTTTCAAACCAAGCTTAAGCAAGAATTTAAAAAAAATCTACACACCTTTTTTCACTTTATAGGAGTTCGATATTTCCTTTGATGTGTCTCTGTAATTTTAGATCATCTAGTTTTGAAATTCTGACCTGCAGTAGCTCTCTGTGTCCTCTTTCCAATGGCACCAGTTTGATCTAAATTGGATTCTCCAAGGAAGAGTTATGCCAAATCTCCCACAGTGACCTTATTATAGACTATTTCAATAGAGCGAACATGTACGATGTGCCACGTGTCCCTGTTTTGACCTTTGGCTCTAAAAATATATATACAAGAAATGACAATGCATCCTCTTTCTGTACCTTCTTACGAAATTTAAATCTGATGCTCAGAGAGAAAGTTATGACAATTTTCCCCAGGTCACCTGTTTGAACTGTAATTCAGGAGTCTGCAAAAAGACCAACTTCCTCAGATCATACCTCTGCAAATATAGCGAGAAAAAATCTGAAATTTGGACCCAAAGTTCAGTGAAATTTCGTCTCAAATGGGTTTTCTTTTCTCTTTTGAAACGTCACAAAACAAATGTTATAGCGAAAATTCCACAATGACCTATTTGGAGCAGCGAAATCCTAGAATCCAAAAGCTCTGATACCAAATTTTATGAAACCAACTTACAAGAAGATAGAAAAGAGAGATCAACGCCTTATAATTCAGCCTCTTCGAGGGGGAAACCTCCTTTACATTACACAAATGAATGATTCCTTGATGATTCAAATGACAAAACCTCCTTTCTATATATAGGAGTCTAAGGAGTCACAATATAACCCAGCCGACCTAACAATAATAATATAAATGCACAAAAATAACAAAGAGGGATTCTATGGGGCATAGTAATAAAAATATGGGGACAATAGGGGCACACAATATTAATAAGGGATACAACTACAATAGTAATGGGGTAATCACTAGTATTATAGGGACCATCACCCATACTCCAGTTTTGGGGTTTTCTTAAGGTATAGGATTTGATACTCTAGTTTTGGGGTCGTCTTAAGGTTCAGGATTTGATACTCCAGTTTTAGGGTCATCTTAAGGTTCGAGATTTGATACTCCAGTTTTGGTGTCCTTTAAAGGTTCAGTATTTCCTTGTGGTTTGAAGAAGACTTTTCTTTGTCCAAAAGTTCTGGTTTGCGCGATGATAATTTTGGAATTGATATGTATTTTATGTGGTAGCTTGTTATTAGGAATTTTGGGCCCAAAATGTTTTGGTAGATGGGTATATGGTGCTTTACAAGTCCTAGTTTGGGAAAAGTGGGCCACTAGAAGTTATCTTTTAGGAGAGTATCGACCAGAATATGATTCTCAAACTAAGGCTGAGAATGGAATTCTGGTGTATTCCTCTGCATTCACTTATGATAATGGTATTCTTGTGTATTCATCTACTTTCTGGCTCAATGCTCTTTTGGCAGGAGTCCGGTTTCAGTGGCACTACACCACAATTTGAACTCACTTAGTTGAGTCAAATCCAAGTGTCCACTAAATACAAGTGTATTGTACTTGGGTTAACATAACCAATGAAACGGTAAGTTGGTAATGGATTCTATTTATCATGAGTAATTAGTAATTATTAATTGTTTTTTTAGGGTAATTATTAATGATTTTTTTCATATATATACTCTTCATCAAATATATATAAATATTTAATTATAAAAAATAAATTGATTGAGTTTTTATATGTAAATTAATTATAGAAGTTACAAATTATAATTATTATAATTTGGTAGAAAATTTAAAGGGGACAAGGAGAATTGACCTCATTATTTCTTATTAAAGAGATGCTTTGAAAAAAGTATGATTTATATTTTATGAACTATTTAAAAATAATAAGATTATTTTTTTAAAATAATAAACTGAAATGAAAAAAAGAAAAGAAGAAGAAGAAGAAGAAGATATATTAATAAAAAAATATCATATGAAATAATCATTTCCATCAATGAAATTTAAAAAAAGTGCTATAATAATTAATAGTTACTTATTCAATTAATCATTTTTTATTTAACATGTATGATGATAAATATTTGTAAGATTTGTTTTATATTCTTGAGTAGATGTTCAAGCTAATTTGAAAGTGTTATACTAATTGACAATTACCTATTTAATTGACCATTTGTGGTTATATAGTGTATGAAGATAATATGACTTGTTTTGTATCCATAAATATATGTTAAAGAGTCAACATGATTATAACCCAATTTATTTAGAGTTTTTTTTTTTAAGTTTTGATAATTATTCATCGAACATTTGGAGTTAAATTTTATGTGTGGAAATAAATAAGTGAGAAAACATGTAAGTTTATAAAATTACTATGAAAAATCCACAAAATAATTCAATGAATTTAGAAAATAATGTATTTGCAAAACATATCATAAATAACAAAATATTACAAGCAAGAACAATATTTATTATTAAAATTTGAAAAAAATGGTATAATAATTAGTTATTACTTATTTAATTAATTACTAACAATTTAATAGTATTGGAGAATAAATATCACTTAGCCTTGTTTGCATTTATAAATATATGTTAAAACATTTTAATGAATATGATTTATCTTTATACTCAGAGTATAATTCTTTTCTAATTTATTCTCTTGGAGTTTCAATTAATGACACTTTCAACATTTAGAATTAGATAACATATGAGTGAATTTGTGAACATATTGTGAAATTGCTTGAAGTGAGATTACTTTAATAATGTAGAAATTTATTATGTGTAAAATTGTTGAGAAGAGAAAACCACTCACAAACTAGTTCAAGTAAGATTTTGATAAAAAAATAAAATTAAAATATAATTTGAAAGTTAATATATATAAATTCAATGTGATCTTGTTTTAGTTTTAATATAAAATTATTACACATTGACTCACAAATTGTTATTCTATTAATCATAATTAATTCTATTATACAGATATGTTGACATTGATTGCAACGGATAGTTAATCATGAGTAGTTATGAATATAAATTACAAAACTCAAATCCTTTTAATTGTAAAAACTAAAACCATGAAACCTGTAATTGTTGGTATTATTTTTCTTTAGCAAAAATATTCAATTAAGAAATATAAGAAAACCAAAAATTGGATCTGAACAATATACTGAAAATATAAAAAAAAAATAATACAATTTAAAATATATATATAACTCATTTTAATATAAAAAATATTGGTTTCTATACTAAAATCACATCCTTAATACTTATAAATGGACCTGCTGCAATAATGGAAAAATGTTAAACTGGATTTTAAGAGGAGAGTTTGCATTAATAACAAGAATTTAGAACAACTATTAATTTATTTTCAGATAAAATTTAACTTAATTTCTAGCTTTTTTTTTTTTTTTTTTTTTTTTTTTTTTTTTTTTTTTTTTTTTTTTTGCAATTTTTTTTATTTGATTTATGTGAAGAATTTTAATTTAATATTTAAAATTTAGTTATTTAATTAAAACTTAGTAGGAAAATATTATGTTTGTGATAGTGATAATGATTTCTTATTGTACTCTTAGTAATAGCTCAATGCACATATATTTAAACTCTAGGGACATCACTTAACATAAATATAACCATATTTTTAATCAATAAATGGTAATTTTATTAAGATACTAATATTATCATTGTTTATTCATTATCATAAGAAATTCCTAATGTGGTAGCATTAAAATAAAAAGCATAACGCTAATAGAGCATACAATTATCACATCAACACAAAGGTTTAGAGTGGGAAGCTCTATCACATCAAGAAAAACCCACTTTGAAAATCAGCTTGATTAGATCACAAATAATATAGTACATGATTAGAGATGTGACCTTTATAACAAGTTACTATGATGGAAATCTTTGTCCAAACCCAACAATTCATTATCAATCACATGTTCATATATGACACTCATTTAACACTTACAATGTTCAGGATGCTTATGATACCTTAAATGATTAAGGATCTTAGGACATTGAACCTAGGGCATTGAAAACACATAAGAGATTGAATACATTAAGTACAATCGGGAAACTGATGTTGTGTGATATGCAAACCATAATAGATATTGTTCCTTAGGATTTTATATAATATACTGACACTAATCCCACAATAAAGGGATTGGTCTTGACAAAAAAAATTGGGAAATAAAAGGGTTGGTACTTGTGTTGTTTCCAAAATTCCAAATTATATTAAGAACCAAAATAACATTGAATGAGAAAGTCCTTGAAGAAAAAAAGGGAAGAGATACCCAATATTGGTTCCATGTTGATATCTCTCTTTGTGTATCCTAGAATATAAGAAAGTAAGTCATTTTTCTTAAGTGGTCACACCAAACTAATTCAAAATGTATTCTTAAATTCTTGTTAGAACAAAATCAATTTAGATATAATGAAAAGTGAGCCTAAAACCATAGTATAAATTCATCAAACAACATCATCATGAAAGATAGAGTTATAGGGATGGGGGAGAGAGTGTTACACATCATTTTGTCACCATTAGCACATGACCTCAAATCCAGATCTCTCACTATCCGATGAAATCTTGCAAGCAATCCCCTACAATGTTGGAAGAAAAGCCATTCTGAAAACAACAAGAATCCTTGATTACATTTCTAAAAAACCAATTTTGAAATAGTGTCACACTTTTCCTAGCAACTATCTATGTAAATGCAATTTTAATTATTGTAGCCTCTGTAATTTGTCACTCTATTTTCCATTAAAAAGTGTGACAACCTTTTTAATGTAGGTAAAAATAAAAGGAATTTTCTAGAAGCCTTGTTGGGGAATATTATCTCAACAAGAAGGACTTGAGCCCCTACCTATTTAAGCCTCACCCCATGGTTTATGAATATATTCCTTCTCATTATGGAACCCTAATCCCCATATTTGTGGATCTTATCCTTAGAAAGAGGATCTCTAACCCTCTCCTCTTGTCTTATAAATTCACTAATAGACTAGAGGGAAAATGGTTGACTTTTGACATAAACTTATGTTGTCAATTTGAGGCTGAAAGCTTGTCACTTAAGGGAGGATGGGAGACTATTGGAAGGATATTTTTCAACATCAAGGCTAGGTTGTATCATTCCTATAGAAATTCTCACTGTAGATTAACCTGATTATGCAATATAACTAAAGAAAAATACTTAATCTACTTCTACAATCAAACTTGTGGAAGCTTAATCAATTTGAGCAAGATCAAGTAGAACACATATAACCAAGAAGAAGAATATACACATGAAACACAGAAGAATACTATAGGGAAAGCCACAGCTAAAAACCCTGCTATTTGTATTATCATACAAGTGTAAATATCTTAGGAATACACACAACTTTAGCTCTCACAGCTATCCAGCTCTCAGTACAATCCCTCACTCTGCTCATAGACATAATAGACTACTCATATGCCTTCTCCTCTACCCTCCAAGCCTCCTATTTCCTTGCGTAGTTTTCCCTAGGTGATCCAGCTGTAACCTTGTGTGACACTGATCTCACACACTACTCCAACACACTGTAAAATTGTGAAAATCTCAAGGAATGAATTCCTTTTGCATGCAAGAGATTTTCTTATAGGACAATTCTTGCAACTGATTGTACATTGTCTCTGCCTTTAACCTCAATTAGGTATTTGTATGAATTGACATGCATGAGTTATTTATGAGAGAATCTTCAGTTATATGGAGTACACTAGTTTTATGCATGCATGAATTAACTAACTGAACTCACAATTAGTTCCTCAAACTATTTGGAACTAATTTAACTGGACTTAACTTAGTTAACTGAGCTAACTAATTACAACTCAAACACAACTCAATATTATCTCCTTAATTAAGGGATAATCTCCTTAATTTAAGCGATAACTGTTGCATGACCTCACAAAGACTTCTAGCTTGAATTTCTCCAACTAATTAACTCAAGATGAATTAATTAATTATTTTTCAAGTAGTTGGTGAGACTAAATTCGAATTTTAATTCTCAATTTTAATTCAAGGACAAATTAAAATTGGAATATTCTTGTTGCCACATTTCAACACTCCCTCTCAACAAGAAAGGGATTATCTGCCACCCCGATCTTGTCTCTATGGAACTCGAATTTACACTTTGACAATGCCTTAGTCAAAATGTCAGCATCTTTCTCCTCCATCGAAATATACTGCAACAACATGACTCTCCTTACCACACAGTCTCTGATATGATGATACTAAATGACGATGTGTTTGGATTGATCATGAAATAATGGATTCTCAGAGAGTTTGATACAACTCTTATTATCACAATAGATAACAATTGGATCCATCCTCTGATCAAACAAACCAACTAGAATTTTTCGCATCCAAATGGCCTCAGATGTTGCCTGACTTGCAGCCATGTATTCAACCTCTGCTGATTTGAGTGCAACCGACCTCTGTTTCCTGCTCTACCAAGAAACTGCATTTGACCCAAGGTTGAAAATTCCTCCCGATGTGCTCTTCTGATCTAATGGACTCCCTGCCCAATCTGCATTAGTGAAGCCCTATAGCTTCACTCCCTCTGTCCATCAGTACCATAATTCATATTGAGATGTGCCTCTGAGGTATCTCAAAACATGATTAGCTTCCTTCCAAAACATCTTGGTAGGCTAAACCATTACTTGACTCAACTGGTTCACCGCATAACACAAATCTGGTCATGTGTTCACTAAATACATCAATGAAACCACAAGCTACCGATACACAATAGATTCTACTACTTCTTCTAAAGTAGCATCCTCCTTCCTCCAGTTACCTACTAGAGGAGTCTGCATGGGCTTGCACTTCTCCATGTGGAATATCCTAAGTATCTCATTGGCATACTTTCCCTAAGACACAAACAACTCCCCATCCTTCTGCCACACTTCCATGCCAAGGAAGTAGTGAATGAGACCCATGTCTTTCATCTCGAATTATCTTGCAAGACCCTCATAGTAAGACATGATCAACTGACCATCACTTGTTAATATGAGATCATCAACATAAAGAACAATGATCAACTGCTTACCTTTTACCATGATGTGGTACATGTTTGCATCTGCTTCACTCTTTGTGAAGCCCAACCCAGTGAAGTAGTTGTCGATCTTGGTGTACAAAGCATGAGGTGCTTGCTTCAACCCATACAAAGCTCTCTTGAATCAACACACATGCGACTCATGATTGAAGGTCTCAAAACCTTCCGGCTACTCTATGTACACTTCTTCCTCAATCTTGACCTTGACAAATGTAGTCTTCACATCCATCTGATGGATCTTCCAACCCATTTGTGCTGATAGTGCCAACATCAATCTGATAGATGAGTACCTTACTACAGCAACAAAAGTCTCATCATAGTCAATCCCCTCGACCTGTGAGAAACCATGGGCAACAAATCTTGCCTTATGTTTCCCCACATTACCATCAACAACTTGCTTTACATTGTAAAGCCAACGGGAACTCACAATTGACTTGTTCTACAGTCTTAGAGCCACATCCCAAAAATTGTTCCGAATTATGGAGTCATACTCCTCCACCATAGCATCAACCCAAATCGGCTACTGTACTGCTTCCTCAAAGGAAGATGGCTCAATCTCAATACATTCTCCAATAAGGGCCATGTAACTAGTGTACCTCTCAGGTGACCTCCTCTATCTGCACTGAGAAGATGGTTCTCCCACATTCTCTCTCGTAGCCGGCAACAATCTGTCAGCTTCTCTTGTGAACTTATGTCCCTCTCTGGAAGAATCTGCTTGAGTGGATGTCCCCACTCCTAGAACCTCTGCATGTGGCTGCTCCGCATCAGTCTGAGGCTCCTCCTCCTTAGGAACCAAAAGTTCCTCCACACCCTCTAGTTGGAGCTCCCTCTCAAGGGAAACTTGCATGGCCTTCTGCTCATCAAACTTAATATCTTTGCGAACCATTGTCCACCAATTAGTAGGCAAGTACACCCGATAGTTGTGGGGTGTATCAATGTACCACACAATTTATCCCAAACTCAACTGTCAGCTCAAATTTCTTCCGAGAATATTTGGTCACATGCCAATATACCGATGAGCCAAAGATCCTAAAGTGACCCACATCTAGTCTCTTCCCAGAGAAAGCTTCCTCTGATATCTTCATCCCAATTATGTGATGTGTGCTTCTACTCTACAAATAGACCGTTGTGTTGCATGCCTCAGCCAACAAATGAAGTGGTAGGCCTTGGTCATGAAGCATCGCCCAAGCTTCCCCCATAATCATTTTGCTCTTCCTCTCGGCACCCCATTCTGTTGTGGGTAATGAGGTGTTGTCAACTCCCATTTAATTCCTTCAGGTGCACATAAGTCCTTAAACTCTTGAGAGACATACTCTCCACCATTGTCACTTCTAAAGGCTTTGATCTTCTTCCCTGACTCTTTCTCAACCAAAGCTTTGAACTCACAAAACTTTGAGAAGGTTTGGTCCTTCTTCTGCATGAAATAAATCCAACATTTCAGAGAAAAATCATCAATGAAAATCACATAATACCTTTGCTTCGCAGTGGATGCTGTCAAGAATGGTCCACACAAATCATTATGAACTCACTCTAAGATTGCTTCAGCTCGACTGTCTCGATCATGAAAGGAAGACTTGGTGTACTTTCCCAAGGTACAACCTTTGCATGTGTCCACTTGCTCAAGTTTACATTTGGGAAGTCCGATAGAGATCTATTGCCTTATCTTCAATGCCCCATGATGCAAGTGGCCGAACTGCCTATACCATAACTCGCCAATGTCTTGGCTTTGCACCAATTCTGCTTTTGAACTCAATGCAACATAATCATCCTCCTCTATTTTATAGAGATTCTTCACTTGAATCCCAATCCTCTTGGTCTGACCCGTGGCTATGTGTCTCAGGAATGCCTTTCCTTTATTGAAGAGAACATCGTAGCCTTTGTCCTCCAACATTTTGACCAATACCAAGTTCTTCTTCAGTCCAGGCACATACTTCACATCTATCAAGGTGAGATGAGATCCATGCTCCCTCTGAAAAGTAACCATGCCTACTCTTGAAACTTTGTACTTTTCGTCATCACCCATCTCTATGCGCATCTTGAGGTCCTTCTCCTCCAAGGTACTAAATAAACTTTTATCGTCGGTCATGTGGAATGAGGCTCCACTGTTAAGATACCAAACACAACCCACCATCGATGAAACCATGCATGTGATGAGGGTAAAATCCAATTTGAACTGAGAGGCTAATGCCTCACCTTCTAATCCTTTTGAGGATCCCTTGTTGGATTTATTCAATGGATAATTAGTTACATAATGGCCCATCTCATGACAATTAAAGCATCTCACTTTATATTTGTCAATCGTCTTCCCTCCATGAGAAGAATTTGATTTGGAATGGGAAGCCTTCCCTTTCCCTTTCATTGCCTTACTTGCTAAGGCCATATTTTCTTCATCATCATGCTTATATGAAGAACCATCTCTTGTGCTCTTACTGATCTCCTCCTGCATAAGATCCGACCATAGTGGTTCCCAATCTAGAAATTTCTCCCTTCCATTCACAGAGTCCTAGTAGCTATTCCATCTCTTTGGAAGATTGAGGAGATCGAGGTTCACCATATCATCATCAGTTGTAGTTATTCCCACACTACCAAACTCATCTCTGTAGGTAGTGAGCTTTTTCATATATGTATAAATAGTATTGCCCTTGTCCATCTTGATTTTCCCAAGCTTATCCTCGAGCGCTAGTTTCCTTTGGTCACTATTGTTCTGATATAGGTCCTTCAATGTCTTCCACAATGAAAACAGAGTCTTCTTCCCATGGATACTCGAGATAATATGGTCTCGAACTCCCTCCCGAAGAATCTATCTCACCTTCACCACACACTTCTTCCATTCAGCCAATTCTTGTGCATTAGATGTAGTTGACTTGGGGATTTCTTGATTAATGAAATCCTTCAAACCATTGTCTTCTAATACCTCTTCCATGTGATCCTTCCATGATATGTAATTCGAGCTACCATCTAGAGCATACTCGAGTCTCAAGCCATTGAATGCCATTGGTGAACTTTGAAGTATGATAAGAATTCGATTTTGTACCTGCAACCAAGAACTTCAAACTTCAAATTTCCCTTCTTAGTATACTGTTCACAGCTTCGATCACCTTTTCTATGATAGCATGTAAAAATTCTGACTATAGATTAACCTGATTATGCAATATAACTAAAGCAAAATACTTAATCTACTTCTACAATCAAACTTGCGGAAGCTTAATCAATTTGAGAAAGATCAAGTAGAACACATATAACATAGAAGAAGAATCAATACACATGAAACGCAGAAGAATACTCTGGGGAAAACCTCAGCTAAAAACCCCTCTATCTGTATTATCATACAAGTGGAAATATCTCAAGTTTACACACAACTTTAGCTCTCATAACTATCCAGTTCTCAGTACAATCCCTCACTCTGCTCATAGACATAATAGATTGCTCATATGCCTTCTCCTCTGCCCTCCAAGCCTCCTATTTCCTTGTGCAGTTTTCCTAGGGTGATCCAATTGTAACCTTGTGTGACACTGATCTCACACACTACTCCAACACACTATAAAACTGCGCAAATCTCAAGGAATGAATTCCTTCTGAATGCAAGAGATTTTCTTATAGGAAAATTCATGCAATTGATAGTACGTTGTCCTTGCCTTTAATCTCAACTAGGCCTTTGTCTGAACTGACATGCATGAGTTATTTATGAGAGAATCTTCAGTTATCTTGAGTACACTAGTTTGATGCATGCATGCATTAACTAATGGATTTGTGGCTACATTTTTTTTAATTTTTTTTCTTTTTTCAAGTGTCACAATTTTCTATTTAGCAGAACTAGAGTGACAATTTGGAAATTTAATATTAGCAATAATGCGACACCACACTCGTATTAATAGCTTTCCTGCGACACACTTAGAAAATTTTAAAATGATGGTGTTTTTTCCATTTGGGTCTGAAGAATTTTTCTTGTTACAATTTCTTGGGTCTATTTACATTATGAAGAAGTCAATTGTGTTTTGATTTGATGTTTTCAATCCTAATTTTGAAAAATTGCATATTTTTGCAAACTAGGGTTTAGAGTTTAATCTGTTAACTTATCAAAAGAAAGGTTGGTCATTGTTGTGTTAGTGTGAGTCTTTCTTTCTTCTCTCAATAGGTCAAATTAAATACTTATGTATACATCCAAAGACTCATTAGCATAGGTGAAAAATTAGAGTTTTTCAAAGTGAGCACTTTTGATCACAGTTAGTTGTTTTTATTGAATTGAAAAGAATAATTATTATTCCTTTTTTATAAAACAACACTGAATTCTACATACAGTGATTTGATACTCATTACATCAATTTGAAATTATTATTTTTAAGAGTTTGTTGGTTTTCTCTTTAGTATTTTGAAGTTTAGAGTTTTTTGTGATTGAAAATATCCCTTTTTTTTTTTTTTTTTTTTTTTAGCTGTTATTATGTTATTTGATGAATTAAAATCTGAAAGTGAAATTTCTACATTTGGTGAAAATAAATGTGATGAAATTTGATTTTATTCATTTTGTTGGAATACCAAAATAAATTTCTCCTTACCATAAATAGAATTTCATCGAATTAAAGAATACATTTTCTCATATTGGTTGCATTAGATTAGAATTGAAATCTGTATACCATTTACATCACATAATATCAAATCAACTTTAATGAAAAGAGGAACCTAAAAATCAATCAAACATTAAATCAACTGAACATTAGTGTGGTTCTAGGTTAGAAAACATGTTCCAATGTTTATGATTATAAAATTTGTCTTTAATTGTCTATGTTACATTTTGTGGGTAGTCAGTATTCCACGTACCTAAGTGTATAGGATCGTTCTCCATGTACCCTTAGGTATATTAGATGGCACTCCACATATGAAAAGTATATCAAAACAGTACTTATTTTACAGGACACACTAGGAAAAATTAATATAGACTTAGCTTCCACGTACTCTCAGGTATATCGAAAGACCCTCTCTAGATTGCATACCATCCATAGCTAAAAGAGTTGGTTGCCTTGTCATCTGTGATACACTGAACACAACATTCAAGGAGATTGCCTACACGTACTAGAAACAATATTCTGTAGTTGACAAGGGCTTGGTAGTCCTTTTATACCTAGTTACCCATTTATTTGATTTTGGTTATTTATTTGGTTGATTAAAATTTGGAACAAATATTTAATAAAATTCATTGTGGTAGAATTACCAAGACATTCACGTAGAATGTGAGGTTTACCCTTTGAATACACACCTGGTCAATTGGAACAAATCAAAGAAGAGAAATTAAAATCAACAGAATCTAGAATGTCAAACCAACCTGAAACATCTAGTGTTGCAGAACTTGAAACAACAAAATCTGAACTAACTCAAGCACAAAGATAGAACTAGAGACAGTTCAATCTAAACCAAAAGTTATTGAAACCCTAGGATCTGAGATGATTTAGGGTGAATCAGAGATCAATAGAACTCTAGAAACATAATTTACCAAATGAAATGTTGAAGAACCTGAATATGACATTTCCGAACCTGAGTCACCTTCAGTTGCTATAACTCCTAGCCCTCTACCAGTTTCATCTAAAAGAACTATTATTACAATTGGTCTACCTCGCGATCTTCTAATGATTTAAAAATATTACTGAAGGAGAAGAGGAAAATATTGTATATCCTCTTCTTACTATTAGTGATTGTTAATTTTTCAAGCTCTTCCTTTTGAATTTTTGGGCACGGGATCCCCAAAGGGAATTTTTGGGGCTTAGAGCCCAGATTTTGGTCTAAAGTTGTAACCCCAATGTAAAGACTCCACATTTAATGGGCGCGAAGCAGGTAGCTTGTAAATGAGTCATAGGGTTGTCCGCGGACCATGGGATTGTATATATACAATGAGGCTTTAAGTAGTTAAGATATCAATTAATGATCATGTGATAGAATCATAGCAGAGTATCTGAAGTGTAAAGTCTAGTTTTGGGTCGTAAAGTAGGAGAAGGCTTTGCAGCTGAGTGTGTAGAGGCGTAGTAGTCTGCAGCTGAGTGTGCGGACCCCTGCAACTAAGTGCGTAGGGCGAGTCGAGTCTATAATAGTGGAAGAATTAATAGAGAGAAGTTTTATATCATTCATGTGTATTTATTTCCTTTTTTTGTATTGAATGTATTGGGTATGAATTTCATTTCTACCGTTTATATGATGTGCGAACATATGTGGCTGTGATAATTAAGTGAATGTGACGTAAAGCATTTGTTTACATAATGTTAACTATGATATTTAATAAGATAAGTAAAATCTGTTGTATAGTTTGTGGAAATAGTTCAGATCACTGCAATAGTAGCACGAAAGTACCTCAACCCCTGGTTAGGGCTGTGCGAAGGCGATTATAACAGATCACGAAGGTCTCGCAGGTCAGCATAGTGTGTGAAGTGACCTGCGTGGAGGCAGGCATAGTTGGACTAAATAGACACCTCAAACATCTCAAGGGTGCGGAAACTTGGTTGGAGCATCCCCCCATACTCTTCGAGTGAGACTTCGGTCTGCGCTCTAGAGGCTGATGTCGAAAGGGATAGTAGTGTAGGGATTTGTTTGGCTAATTAACTCCAAACCTAGGACAGGCCCCCTCAAACCAACATGAACCTTTTCGACTAGATCCTTGGTATTCAACTCCATTAAAATTTTTAGGTCAAGGTGTTCCTCATTTAGACACTCCTTTTGATTTTACACCTAGGAGAATCATGTCAGAAGCTTCTCTTTTAAGTCAAACCTCATCTTTTAAAATGAGTAGACCACTTACACAACCTATTGTGAATTCTATGTTTATAGAATCATACTTATATGGTGAAATTTTTGTTCCTGCTGTGTATCAACACTCAATGGAAATTTTTTGGGAGCCACTCCTTCTCAAGTTTCTACTTGGCTTTCTAGAATAGCATTTGGTTTATATACTACTAATGTAGAAATTACTACTCAGGGCATGACTTCCATGCCTAAAACACCTTTGGAATTATACCAATACATTCATATGTTATCTGACAACACATGTATTCCTCAACTAGCTCCAACTGGGATTTACTTTTTAGTTGGGGGGAACCATCCTATCCTTCTCCTGGAGGGAAACCTCCTCAGGAATTTATTCTCCATTTATAGGACTGTCTATTACTGGAACTTATTTTCCTAGTGGCTTGAGAAAGACTTTGCTTCGTCCAAAAGTTCTGGTTCGCGTAGTGATAGCTTTGGAATTGATATGTATTTTATGTCGTAGCTTATTATTAGGAATTTTGGGCACAAACTGTTTTGGTAGATGGGTATATGGTGCTTTAAAAGTCCAAGTTTGGGTAAAGTAGGCCACTAAAATTTATCTTTTAGGTGAGTATCCACCAGAATACGATTCTCAATCTAAGGATGAGAATGGAATTCTGGTGTGTTCCTCTACTTTCACTTATGATAATGGTATTCTTGTCTATTCCTCTACCTTTTGGTTGAATGCTCTTTTGGCAAGGGTCCAGTTACAGTGGCACTACGCCACAGATTTGAACTCATTAAGTTGAGTTAAATCCAAGTGTCCACTAAATACAAGTGTATTGTACTTGGGTTAACATAATCAATGAAATGATAAGTGGGTAATGGATTATATTTATGATGAGTAATTAGTGATTATTAATTTTTTGTTAGGATAATTATTAATGATTTTTTTTCTTCTGTTGATATATATACTCTTCATCAAATATATATACAACTTTTAATTATAAACAAATAAAATTGATCGAGTTTTAAATGTAATATTAATTATAGAAGTTACAAATTATTAATTATTATATTTGGTAGAAAATTTAAGGGAACAAGGAGAATTTAACTCATTACTTCTTATTAATAGATGCTTTAACACAACTAATTAAATTAACCCTCACAATTATTTATTACATTATATATATATGAAAGTATTAATTATTTAATCTTGGAAAAAAATATGCTTTTATAATTATATGAACTATTTAAAAAATAATAAGATAGTTCTTAAAAAATTAATACACTCAAAACAATAAGATACATTAATAAAAAATATCATATGAAATAATTATTTCCATCGATGAAATTTAAAAAAAGTGTCATAATAATTAATAGTTACTTATTCAATTAATCATTTTTTATTTAACATGTATGATGATAAATATTTGTAATATTTGTTTTATATTCTTGAGTAGATGTTCAAGCTAATTTGAAAAAGTGTTATACTAATTGACAATTAATTATTTAATTGTCTATTTGTGGTTATATAGTGTATGAAGATAATATGACTTGTTTTGTATCCATAAATATATGTTAAAGAGTCAACATGATTATAACTCAATTTATTTAGAGTTTATTTTTTTGAAGTTTTGATAATTATTCATCTAACATTCGGAGTTAAATTTTAGTGTGGAGATAAATAAGTGAGAAAACTTGTAAGTTTATAAAGTTACTATGAAAAATCCACAAAATAATACAATGAATTTAGAAAATATGATTCGAAAACATATCATAATAACAAAATATTACAGCAAGAAATATTTTATTTAAATTTTGAAAAAAATAGTATAATTAATTAATAATTACTTATTTAATTAATTACTAATAATTTTGTTAGATTTATATATTACGAAGCAATGGGAACACATAAAATATTGCAGAAATATAAACATAGAAAATGCATAAAACAAGAGAGACACATATACATGGTTCACCCATTTTGGGCTACGTCCACCCCGAACAGCCAAATCCTTCCTTTCTATTATCCACCAAAATGAAGAGACACAACCTGCAACAGATCCGCTGTAATATCCTCTGGTTTTCTCTCACAATCTCACCTCTCTGTTCTCGCTCTGAGAATACACAATCTATTACAGCCTCAAATACAATGCCCTCATACAAAGAGAGGGGTTCCCTTCTAGAGCAAAATCCCTAAACTAAACATAAGTTCTACCGCTCAGATCATCCACCTAATGACGGCCCAGATTGACTAGAAATTACTATACTTTTACAAGGCAATTTTACATCTGTTTTTAGCCTTTGGTGGCGCTACCCCCGAAGCCCCCGCTGGGGGACCGTAGCCCCCGAACCCCACAGGGCGGGGGGGGGACAAGTCCCGCCTACACCCCCCCGCGTAGAGGGGTGTACAAATATCCTGGGGTATACATCCAGCTAAAACAAAGACCTCTAAACAATCATGCTCCATACTCAACAAATTTAATAGTATTGGAGAATAAATATCACTTAGCCTTGTTTGTATTTATAAATATATGTTAAAACATTTTAATGAATATGATTTATCTTTATACTTAGAGTTTACTTCTTTTCTATTTTATTTTCTTGGAGTTTCAATTAATAGCACTTTCAACATTTAGAATTAGATAACATATGAGTGAATTTGTGAACATATTGTGAAATTTATTTAAGTGATATTACTTTAATAAAGTAGAAATTTATTATATGTAAAATTGTTGATGAGAGAAAGTCACTCATAAAGTAAAGTAGTTCAAATAAAATTTGAAATAAAAAAAATTAAAATTAAATGTACATTTGAAAGTTAATATATATAAAATTCAAAATATATATATATATATAATATATATATAGTATATTATTTACACTATTGACTCAACAAATTTTATTCTATTAAACATAAATTTTAATCTATTATAATGTATGTTAAAATCTTTTACAATCTTAGAAAATATGTATACACATATATTATGTGACATTGAAGTGAAAATGAAAATATAATATGAGTAGTATGAAATAAAAACTAGAAAACCTTGGAAAAACTTGTAATGGTAAAAACTACAAAACCATGAAAACCTTGTAATTGTTGGTATTTATTTTTTTCTTTTGGAAAAAATATTCAAGTTTAAAAAATTATAAGAAAAACCTCATAAACATGGTATCATGAACAATATACATGAAATTATATAAAAAATAATACAATTTAAAACAAATATGTAACTCATTTTTAAATATAAAAATATTGGTTTCTATATTAAAATCACAATTCCCTTAATACACTATAAACGACCTGCTACAAATAATGGAAATAATGTTAAAGTGGATATTTAAGGAGGAAGAGTTTTGCATTAATATATAGAACAACATATTTATTTTCAAAAATTTAAAGATATTATAATTTTTTTATTTTTCTTTTATGGTTTTTTTGCAATTAATATATTGTTTATTATTATTATTTATGTGAAGAATTTTAATTTAATATTTAAAATTAAATTATTTAACTAAAAGTGGGTAGGAAAATATCATGTTTGTGATAGAGATAGCGATAATGATTTCTTATTGTACTCTTAGTAATAGCTCAATGCACATATATTTAAACTCTAAAGACATCACTTAACATAAATATAACCATATTTTTAATCAATAAATGGTAATTTTATTAAGATACTAACATTATTATTGTTTATTCATTATCATAAGAAATTCTTAATGTGGTAGCATTAAAATAAAAAGCATAACACTAATAGAGCATACAATTATCACATCAACACAAAGGTTTAGAGTGGCAAGCTCTATCACATCAAGAAAACCCACTTTGAAAATCAACTTGATTAGAACACAAATAATATAGTACATGATTAGAGATGTGACCTTTATAACAAGTTACTATGATGGATATATTTGTCCAAACCGAACAATTCATTATTCATCACATGATCACATATGACACTCATTTAACACTTACAATGTTGAGGATTTTTATGATACCTTAAATGCTTAAGGATCTTAGGACATTGAACCTAGGGCATTGAAAACACATAAGAGATTGAAGACATTAAGACAATTGGGAAATTGATGTTGTGTGATATGTAAACCATCATAGATATTGTTCTTTAGGATTTTATATAATATCCTAACACTAATCGCACAATAAAGGGATTGGTCTTGACAAAAATAATAGGGAAATAAAACGGTTGGTACTTGTGTTCTTTCCAAAATTCCATATTATATTGAGAACCAAAATAACATTGAATGAGAAATTCCTCGAAGAAGAAAAGGGAAGAGATACCCAATATTGGTTCCATGTTGATATCTCTCTTTGTGTATCCTAGAATATAAGAAAATAAGTCATTTTTCTTGAGTGGCCACACCAAACTAATTCAAAATGTATTCTTAAATTCTTGTTAGAACAAAAGCAATTTAGATATAATGAGAAGTGAGCCTAAAACCACAATATAAAATCATCAAACAACATCATCATGAAAGATAGAGTTCTAGGGATGGGGAAGTGAGTGTTACACGTCATTTTGTGACCACTAGCAGGTCGATTGGTGCTTACAAAATCTGTACTTCAATTAATCACAGTCTTCATGCTTTCAGCCCTTCCAGTTCCAAAAGGTGTTTTGCAACAATTTAGAACCATTCAAAGAGACTTTCTTTGGGGTAAGGGCGAAGAAAGAAAAAAATGGGCCTTGGTAGCCTAGGATAAGATTTGTAAACCTGAAAACCATGGGGGTCTAGGATTGGATGATCCGGAAATACTAAGCAAAGTTTTAGGGGCTAAATTATGGTGCCATTGCGTAAAAGATCCAAAGGCTCAGTGGGCTAGTATTTGGAAAGAAAAATATGCCAACACTTGGCAAGATAATGATCACATAAGGATGACTGGCATCATAAAAGGCTCCTACATCTGGAATAAGGCCTGGGAGAATAGAGGCTTAGTACAAAAAAATAGCTTCTGTGAAATCAGAGAGGGAGATCTTACTTTCTTTTGGGAGGATAATGGCAACAAGAACCTACACTGTTAAGAGAGGACTTTCTGGACCTCAAGAAAGAAACTGATCCCAAAAGGTTACTTAGGGTAAAAGATTTTTGGGATCAAACCAATAGTGAAGGAAGATGGAGAACCTGGAAGATATAGAATACAAGGATGATAGCCCCTTGAAAGCAAAAGCTGAGGCACTTCTGACAATGTTGGACCAAAGGAAAATTTTAGTTTCAGAGGGGCATGACCAACTAAGATGGGGCAACAATAGTGAAGGTACCTTCAATATTAAGGAGGCAAAGCGCATAATTCTTGAGCTGGATTCTAATGTACCAGACAGGGTTTGGCAGAATCTATGGAGACATCAAGGATGGATGAAAATTAAACTCTTCATGTGGTTGGTCCATCATAAGAAAATTATGACTTGGGAAAACATTCGGAACATGGGTGTTCTGGGACCTTCTAGATGCCAGCTCTGTGAAGCCCAAGAGGAAACAATGGAGCACCTTCTCAATAATTTCATTTTCACCTCTAGGTTGGGGGATACTTTTGCCACAATTTTCCAACAGACAGATAGGGACAAAGGAAGCATTATCAATACCCTAAATAATTGGAGATGAAACTTCTTTGATTATGAATTTCTTCCCTCAGCTTGGGATTTAACTCCAAGCTTCATAATATGGAATGTCTGGAAAGAAAGGAACAGCAGAATCTTCAAAAATGAAAAAAGTTCCTCCCAATGCATTATTGAGCAGATCTTAAGAGAGCTTAAGGAGACGGTAGGTACTTTAGTGCGAACTTCCCCAAAGAATCCACCTTCAAAAGCTTAAATGCAGATACTTCTTCAGTTGGGTATGCAGGGGTCTATACCATAGGGCACGGATAGGAAGGTAATGAAATTGGACAATAAGTAGGATAAATGGCATCCTCCCCCTTAGGGTTTTTTTAAATACAACATTTATTGGGCCTCAAAAGGCAACCCAGGTATTGCTGGTTTTGGAAGGGTGTTAAGGGATGAAAAGGACCATTATCATTTGGGAAGAGTTACTAACAATATGGCGGAATTAATGGGTCTTGAGAAATGTTTAGAATTCCTGAAGCAGGATAATCTCCAAAATATAATAATTGAAGCTGATTCTGAGTTAATCATTAACTTGTTCAAGAGAAACTGTTGTGGCACAGAGCTGGAAAAGTCTCAAAACACTGGAGGTTGCTTCAAGTCTTTCAAGGGATTTAGTTTCACCTCTGTGCTTACGTATCGTGAGTTTTACTCATGTGCAAAGAACGAAAAATAAATTGGCGGACATTTTGGCCAATCAACGGGTGCTCTGTACCAAAAGCACGGTCAAGCTGAGTTGGCAAGAGATGCCTCAAAGTAGATTAAGGGAGCATTGTCCTGATTAGGTGGATGAGAACATAATGATGTTTCGAAACAGAGCCACAGAGACGGGGTCTAGTTGATTTGGATTCATTTTGAAGTGTTATTTGAAAAGTGAGGTCATATTTGGGATGCAGGTCTCTGTCTGCTTCCTCAACCCAGGTAAGCGCAAACCCAGAAGTCTCAGGTGGAAGTTTCCCGGTAGACGATGTTTCTCGGATGGATGGCTGGATGGATGGATTTTCATCTTCCTTTGGTTCCTGCAGCCACGGAGATGGGATGGTGCGAGGGGCTGGAGTCTAGGCTTTCTCAGCAGACTCAAAACCCCCGCATTACTTTCTATGGTGGCAATACCACTCTTGGGGTGGTTTCTAGTTTTCTGCATGCCCTTCAAACCATAAATGGTATTTCAGAGTTGGGAGCGATTCCACTCAACAAGAAACACGTGGCCAAGGGAGGGGAGAGAATACCGCCCTCATTGCGCGGTAATTCTCGATGCTTTTGGCTCATGCGATATGATCCTCAGCCATAGGATCAAGCGAGGTTAATCCACGGTCAAGAATAAGCGTGCATGTTGGTGGGTCCAGGTCATTTATCACGCAGTAATTCTTCGTGATTTTAGGTCATGCAATATTATCCTTCACCGTTGGATCTGGTGAGGAGAATCGATGGTCAAGGAAACAATGCAGGTTGATGGGTCATGGTATATTTTTTGTGAATGTTGGTGGGTCCGAGTCTTTTGACCTTTCACGAAATGTTTATTTTAAGATTTGAGTTACTACGAGTCTGTTGTATGGGTCTTTATGACCTAGTTGGTGAAGCTTTTACCTTGGGCTAAAAGGTTTAGCCTGTGGTTGGTTGTATTTTATGTAATTTTACCCTTTGAACATTTTGAATAGAAGGCACACCTCTTGCATTAGCAAAAAATAAAGATAGAGTTTTAGATAGAGGAGGAATGACCTGTTGTAGAGTCCTGTGAACCCAACGTTACGGAGTACCAAATGAGTTCATCATCAGGGGAGGATGCGTCAATAGATATTCTCCAGATCTTAATGATGTATCCAAGAGCTATAATTAGGGTATATATATATATAGGTTATTAAAGAAAATAAATACTAAAATAGGTCAGCTCTATATATATATATATATATATATATATATTATATATATATATAATATATATATATATGTTATGTTGTGTGTGTTGTTATAAAGAAAATTAAATACTAAAATGGGTGAGCTCTTATCTTACTATTTTTTTATTTACTTAATTAATTAAATTTATATTATTATTATTATATAATTATTAATTAATTACTTAATTTAAAGGATAACTTAATTAATTAATTTTATTATTTATAGATAATTATTATGTCGATTAATTTTATTTTAAATAATTGGTTCAATTGATTCATTATTTTTTTAATAATTAAATTAATTTGTTGATTAATAAAGTAGTTAATTTAATTCTTTATTCTTATTAATATGTTTATTAATTTATAACATTATTAATTATTAGTTTGATTAATTAATTTATTAATTATAAGTTTAAAGGGATAAATTTAATTACTTATTTTTCTATTTTTTTTATATTATATTGGTTAATTACTGTTATGAATTTTTTTTATTTTTTTTTATTAATTAATTCATTACTATGTTTTACTAATTAACTCATTTGTTTGATTAGTTAATTAAAAGAATAGATTATTAACTAAATTTATTATTTGTTATTGTTCATATGTTTATTAATTTAATTTTATGTATTTATTTCTTTGTTTAATTATTTATTTATTTGATTAATTTGTTTTATTTGATTAATTAATTTAATTAATTTATTTATTATAGATATAGTGAGTTATTTTGCTAAATTTATATTTATTATCTTGGATGGGGAAGTGAGTGTTACACGTCATTTTGTCACCATTAGCACATGACCACAAATCCAGATCTCTCACTATCCGATGAACTCTTGCAAGCAATCCCCTACAATGTTGGAAGAAAAAACATTCTGAAAACAACAAGAATCTTGGATTACATTGCTAAAAAACAAATTTTGAAATAGTGTCACACTTTTCCTAGCAACTATCTGCGTAAATGCAATTTTAATGATTATAGCCTACATAATTTGTCGCATTATTCTCCATTAAAAAGTGTGATAACCTTTTAACATAGGTAAAAATAAAAAGAAATTTCTAGAAGCCTTATTGGGGAATATTATCTCAACAAGAAGGACTTGAGCCCCTACCTATTTGAGCCTCATCCCATGGTTTATGAATCTGTTCCCTCTCATTATGGAACCCTAATCCCCATATTTGTGGATCGTATCCTTAGAAAGAGGATCTTTAACCCTCTCCTCTTGTCTTATAAATTCACTAATAGACAAGAGGGAAAATGGTTGACTTTTGATGTAAACTTATGTTGTCAATTTGAGGTTGAAAGCTTGTCACTTAAGGGAGGATTGGAGACTATTGGAAGGAGATTTTCCAACATCAAGGCTAGGTTGTATCACTCCTTTTCATTCAACTATAATACAAAAAAGTATTTCTTTCTCAATATATTCTCCATTGGATCTAATATATTGGATGTTTACTTTCATTTTCCATTGGTTATGATATTAAGTACTAGTCTCCTTGATCACTAGTATAGGTTGTATTGAATCAATTATATATCATATGCCTTTAATCCTTTGTTTGTTATTGTGTTTGCAGGTTTGAATTCTGAGCATTGGGAAGTTGCACCAAACTGTAGTGAGGATATTCATCAGGCATTTCATTTGAAAGGTATGGATTTAATACTTCATTGATCTTGCTTATTATTTAATATAATTGGACCTAGGGAAACTAGTTTTCTTTCTTGTTACTAGATTTAGTTACTGAGTCTATGGAGATAATTTCTTGTCCATAAGACGAGATTTGTTTGCCTAACAAATTGGTGACCATACTGGGGAATTTTTTTGTTCTTCTATATGCCTTTCTATGTTCTCTGATTGTATTCCACTACCTTTATTAACTGTATTTAGATGTTTGAAAAGTTAAATTTTTGGATCTGTGGCTACATTTTTTAATTTTTTGTTTTTTTTTTTTTGTCATGATTTTCTATTTAGCAGCACTAGAGTGACAGTTTGGAAATTTATTATTAGCAATAATGCGACACCACACTAGTATTAATAGCGTACTTGCAACACACTTAGAAAATTTGAATAAGATGGGGTCTTTTCCATTTGGGTTTGAAGAAATTTTCTTCTTATTATTTCTTGGGTCTATTTACCTTATGAACAAGTCAATTTTATTTTGATTTGATGTTTTGGATCCTCATTTTGAAAAATTACCTATCTTTCCAAACTAGGGTTTAGAGTTTGATCTGTTGAATTATCAAAATGAAGGTTGGTCATTGCTGGGTTAGTGTGAGTCTTTATTCCTTATCTCAATAGGTCAAATTAAATACTTATGTAATACATGCTTCCAAAGACTCATTGGCATAGATGAAAAGTTAGAGTTTTTCAAAGTGAGCACTTTTGATCACGGTTCGTTGTTTTTATTGGATTGAAAAGAATAGTGATTATTCCTTTTTTATAAAACAACATCGAATTCTGCTTACAGTTATTTGATACTCATTACATCAATTTGAAATTATTAGTTTTAAGAGTTTGTTGGTTTTCTCTTTAGTATTTTGAAGTTTAGGGCCTTTTGTGATTGAAAAGAGCTTTTTGCTATTATTGTGTTATTTGATGAATTGAAATATGAGAGTGAAATTTCTACATTTGGTGAAAAGAAATGTGGTGAAAGTTGATTTTTTTCATTTTGTTGGAATACCAAAATAACTTTCTCCTTCCCATAAATAGAATTTTTCGAATTAAAGAATACATTTTCTGATATTGGCTGCATTAGATTAGAATTGAAATCTTTATACTATTTACATCACATAATATCAAATCAACTTTAATGAAAAGGGGAACATGGAAATCAATCAAACATTAAATCAACTGAATATTACTGTCGTTATAGGTTAGAAGACATGTTCCAATGTTTATAAACATAAAATTTGTCTTTAATTTTATGCGTTACATTTTGTGTGTAGTCAGTATTCCATGTACCTAAGTATATAGGATCATTCTTCGTGTACCCTTAGGTATATTAGATGGTGCTCCTCATATGAAATTATATCAAAACACTACTTATTGTACAAGACACACTAGAAAAAATTAATATAGAATTAACTTCCACGTGCTGTCAGGTATATTGGAAGACCCCCTCTAGGTTGCATACCATCCATAGCTAAATGAGTTGGTCTCCTTGTCATTTGTGATACACTGAACACAAAATTCAGGGAGATTGCCTACACATACTGGAAACATATTCCATAGTTCACAAGGGCTTGGTAGTCCTTTTATACCTAGTTACCCATTTATTTGATTTTGGTTATTTAATCAGTTGATTAAAATTTGGAACAAATCTTTAATAAAATTCACTGTGGAAGAATTAGCAAGACATTCACATAGAATGTGAGGTTTACCCTCTTAATACACACCTAGTCAATTGAAACAAATCAAAGAAGAGAAATTAAAATCAGTGGAATTTGGAACGTCAAACCAACCTAAAACATTAGGTGTTGCAGAACTTGAAACAACGAAATCTGAAGTAACTCAACCACAAAGATAGTATTAGAGATAGTCCAATCTAAACCTGAAGTTATTGAAACCCTAGGACTTTATATGATTCAAGGTGAATCAGAGATCAATAGAACTTTACAAACATAATTTACCAAACCAAACGTTGAAGAACCTGAATATGACATTTCTGAACCTGAGTCACCTTCATTTATTATAACTCCTAGCCCTCTACCAGTTTCATATAAAAGAACTATTATTACAACTGGTCTACCTCTCAATCTTCTAAGTATTAAAAATATTACTGAAGGAGAAGAGGAAAATATTTTATATCCTCTTCTTACTATTGGTGATTAGTTAATTTTTTAAGGTCCTCCTTTTGAACCTTTTTTACTAGATCCTTGGTATTCGACTCCATTAAAATTTGTAGGTTAAGGATTTCCTCATTTATAAACTCCTTTTAATTTTACACCTAGGAGAATCATGTCAGAAGATTCTCCTATAAGTCAAACCTCATCTTTTCAAATGAGTAGATCACTTAGTGAACCTATTGTGAATTCTACGTTTATAGGATTACAGGAATCATTCTTATATGGTGGAATTTTTGTTCCTATTGGGTGTCAAAACTCAATGGAACTTTTTCCAGAGCCACTCCTTCTTCTCAAGTTTCTACTTGGCTTTCTAGAATATCATTTGGTTTATCTACTAAAAATGTAGAAATTACTACTCAGAGCATGACTCCCATGCCTAAAACACCTTTGGCATTATACCAATACATTCATATGTTATTTGACAACACATGCATTCCTCAATTGGCTCCAACTGGGATTTACATTTTAGCTGGGGTGCAACCCCTATCTTTCTCCTAGAGGGCAACCTCCTGGAGGAATTTATCCTCCATTTGTAGGATTTTCTGCCACTGGAATTTATACAAACCTTGGTCAGACACCTCAGGTCAATCCATGTCAATCTGTTATATCTCAACCCTTGATTGGTGCTCCATTTCCAAGAATGGGGAGTATTATTTGGAACCCTCTTTATGTTCAACATCTTGTTCAAGTTGCTCCACAAGTTCCTTTCTATCAACTTGTCTAAGATAATGGCCGATCTATATCATAGACACATGTTCAACAAGCATTCCAGGTTACTTCTCAAGTATATATTCAACAACCTATCAAGGGTATTCCTAAAAAAATTTCTTATCCTATTGTGTAAACAAATGTTCAACAACAAGTTCCAAGTACACCTCGAACACATGTCCAATCTATGCCACAAATGACCATGCAAGGAATGCCTCAGATATCGATTCCACAACCTATAAAGACCATGCCTCAAGAATCTGGTTATCAAACTAGTCACTCTATACCTCAATATTTTATTGGTCCAACTTTCCAGTTTATGGCTTAGATACCTATTGGTCAACCTAGTGTAGGAACAATTCAAACAATGTATATAGGTCAACCTTACTCATGTCATCAATATCTCTTCAAATACTGGAATTAACCAAGATCTTTTACTTCTGCGATGTTAGCATAATTGCATATAAAAGAGTATGAAAAACCACATGTGTGTGCTATAAAGAAGGTGAAACATAATGACAACCATCCAATCAAAGACAAAACACATTAATAATGGAGTTCACCCAGTGTGGGTTATGTCTTCAGGCCCCAGTATCAAGAGTGGGGAGACCACTTCATTATGCTACAAATGATGATGATGTACATGGCATGTTCTTTGTCATTACAAGGATGAATAACCTCAACCAGAGTGGCTTATCTCTAGACGAGAAGTTCTTAGGAACTCACTCATATAGGTAAATTTCCTCAACAAGAGTGACATGTATCTCCATGAGACGTCCTATAGGAACTCTCACTCAAATGGGCATTCCTTCAGCATGACAAGCTAATACAATCTCACAATATGTGGCATACAAGTGTCCCTCAACATAATAGTAATCAAGGATCTCCACAAAAAAATATCATCTCAAAAAATATTAAGAAAAGTATGGCATAACTGAATCATATACCTCCACTTTCAGGGATGGCCAAAAAACGCAAAGCTCAACTGTTGAAGCAAACATCATCGTTGAATTTGTGGCACAAAATCGTGTCAAACAAATATAAACTTGGCCCCCTTCTGACACCATCAAATTCTGGACCCTCGCACATCTTGAAGATTCCCCCAAAGATTCATTCCTAAAGACGACCGAAAAATTTGCTACTCGGATGAAGATTCTAAGCACACCACTACTCTCTCTATGAAATTCTATGAAAAATGACTATAAATTTGGCATCATTTTGTCTCGGTCAAAATCTGCCTCCAAGGGAATATTTTAGATTCCATAACATTCTCCAAAGATTTCTTTCTTCTATAAACTTGCATTTCCACTGCACAAATGGAGATTCTAATTGCATGGTTAATCTCCTGGTGAGAAAACATGTAAAAATGACTATAAACTTGACAAATTTTGTCACTAGCATCTCTGACCTTTACAAAAATATTTTCAGTATCTTAAGACTCTCCACATTCAGTGTTCCACTTCTCTTGGGTATGGCTCTGCCACTCCACCAATATGCCTCTGTCATTGGGAAAATGAACTTAGGTTTTTTATATTACTCGTTGGTCGAAAATAACAAAGTCATGACCTTTGGCCTAATAGTAAAGTGCCTAGATTAAGTGGACGGTAGGTGTGGGTTCAACCCTTCACGTGTGTTTATTTTAAACCGACGGATAAATGAATTGGTGGTTGTTGGAATACCACGGAGTGTTACATTTTATTTAGAACGTGTTTATATCAATTTTGGTAGCGTTTGTTAGCGGTTGCAATGGAGTTGACTGTTTTGGAGCAGAGATAACAGTTTATATGACGTGTTTCGGTTGGCGTTACTTTAATATAACATTTGTTTTGGAATATGTATTGGTATACGTTGGTTTTGATTATATTCATTGTTTTCATTTGTTAAAACCCATACTTTAAATAACCCACTATGACATTTTAATATGCCACCCACCCTGAGCTATTTTAATATATGTAATTTTTTTTTTAATTTTGGTTTTTTATACTGAGTTGGATAATGGCCCTTTTTATAATATGGGCTTTTGACTTTATATGTTTCTTAACCACTTTTTAATGACCCTTTATAATTTATGTTTTGAAAACCAACAAATCTCACTTTACTAGCAATTGTACCAGATGTTGCAAAGGAAACATTGTAAGGGATAATTTGATAAGAATCATCACATGTAAAAGATCATTGAAGATAAAGACTAGTAAACTTAGAAGATGAATGATTTACATTATGCAAATACTTTTCCCCTCCCCTAATACGATCTTCCATTTATATTATGCAAATACTTTTCCCCTCCCCTTATAGGCTCCTCTTCTTCCTTGTGTGTATCATCTTTTCATCACTCATCAATTATTTAAAAAAAATCATTGTTTGGTCTTAGGTTCATCCTACAATCCTAAGTTGTCAAAATCATAGCATTAACTTGAGCATGTCTTATATAGTTTCAAAATCCTAATCCCCAGTTCCAAACCCTTAATACAACTAAATGATTATTTGAGTTAATATATGCAACCACTAATATACACGTGAATGCTCTATGTGAATACCTTGTCTAGTGGATAACTCCTCTTCAAGGTCTTATTTTTCTTTGATATAATGGGGATCTTTTCTTATAAGTACGATGTAGTGCCTTTCCCACCAAACTCCCCTTAATTAATACTCAAATAAATTGTAATCCCCAGTTCCAAACCCTTAATACAACTAAATGATTCTTTGAGTTGATATATGCAGCCACTAATATACATGTGAATTCTCTATGTGAATACCTTGTCTAGTTGATAACTCCTCTTCAAGGTCTTATTTTTCTTTGATATAATGGGGATCTTTTCTTCTAAGTATGGTGTAGTACTTTTCCTGCCAAACTCCCCTTAATTAATACTCACATCAATTTTATGCCTTGTGTCAATATTAGTCTTACACTTAGGACTACTTCTTAATTAGATTGGTACTCCTATCATGGAGCCAATGCAAAATTAATTTTTTCCTTTAGTCCATGAGTGCTCTGGTTGGACTGTCATATGCCCAAAACCACAATGATACATACCCAAATTTATGTCTTCATATAATGTTGTCCATGAGTGCTCTGGTTGGACTATCATATGCCCAAAACCATAGTGATACATACCCTAATTTAAGTCTTCATATAATTTTGTTCTCCCTATTATGACCAACTCAAGCTCAATCAATTCCTTTATTATTTCTTCTTATTAGCATTACTCAAATAAATTATCTACTTAATATTGTCTAATATATTTTCACAAGCATTTACAAAGGGGTCGGGGGAGATATTATGTAAAAAGTATATTTATGTTATATAATATCTCCATCGATCCCAAACCTCATATATTGCATTATAAATCTATTATAAAGCAAGGTTTTTCATCTCATCTGTAAGTTCATATATCCTTTGCAATGATAATACGGTCGCATCCATTGATTCAATGTTGTGTTGAAGTCAAGGATCCAAAGGATGTGTTGATCCCTCTACAATAATTCCTTCACACATGTAAATAAAATCTAGCATAGAACAAAATACATAAAAATTTTGGATGTATCAAGGATTCTATCTTTGAATGCCCTTATGATCTTAACAATATCACCTTCCCTTTATAGAAGTCCCATTAACATTAATATATCTCTTTGTGTAACAAACTTCTATAGTGCAATATGAAATATGACATATTATATGATTAAATGGAGTTTATTCATTGTACGAGTAAAATTCTCCTCTAGACATCATAATCAACAAATAGAGAACTTCAATAGAAGCCTAGAAGTCACTTGATACATAACAAAAATAAAAAAATATTATTTAAAAAATAATTTTGAGATTATTGATTTTCTTAAAAGGCATTCTATCCTTTGTTTTAATTTTTATATAATCACTAATTAGTAATTGTTGAAAATCCAAATTTCCTTTTTAATTTATTTCATTTCATTTTTTTCCATTTTTCTTTCATAAATATTATTTTTCCATTTTTGTTCCTAAATCTATTACTTAGGTTAGTAATATAAATTTATGTAAACTTTAAGTTTGAAAATTATTAAAAAGTTGTGAATTTGGAAGTTGTATATATCTCCTTTCATTAAATGCATCTCAATTACAAAAATATTATGAATTAAAAATATCCAATCACTTAAGAAATAAAGTTATATCCTTAAAAATAGAAACCTTTTTAATATTACACAAACCAGAAGCAAAAACGTAATTTTTATTTGATGAATTATACATTTTTATACCAATATTTATGAACATAAAACAACGAAAAGTTGGAAGATTTATTATTTGCTATACTTTTTTAGAATTTTTATATAATCACTATGTTAGCTACCTATACCAATAGGTTTCATTTTTCATGATTGGCAGGGGAAGTGCCAATATGATCTACTTTGGTGATACAAAAATCTCATATTCTTGTGGAAGAAATATGCGTGTTTTGGTTGATGTTGCCCTACCTCTGGATGGGTGATCCAACAGCCTAAGTTGGGTCATGCCATGTTTCAATTTTTGTTATGGATTAGAGAAAGAAACCTGTCCAAACGGCTCAATCTTGGCAGGTAAAGTAGATAGGTAGAAGAAAAAGGTTCCCAACTGCTTAATCTGTGGCCTTGGAAGCAATAAGGGTAGCTTTAGATAGAGAATCAAATGAAAAAGCCAAAGGAAAAGAAAAGGCATAAAAGGGTTTGCAAATCTAAGTGCACCCTCCTTGGAGTAACAAAAAATGCTAGACAATAGCGCAGGTAGGTAGAGGGGGTTGTAGAAAGTTTGGTTCATGGCATTGCACTGGCCTAAAGCAAAGGTAAAAACATGGTGCCAGTACAAATGGCCTATTTGCAGCAGTCTTGCAGAATCTTAATGGAGCATGTCTAACTTCCAAATCACCCCCTATCACATTCATAACTAACATCCCTATGCCACCCATGTACACAAAGAAAATCAAAGTCTTTTGTTGGTTCTAGTTTCTTTAATGGCCACATTTCTTGTGCAAATATTCTTTTCATTTGATCTACTTCCTAAAACTAAGTTGATTTCATAAAAACTTAGCATTCCCCCCCATCCACCTCTTTCACTCATATTAACTACTAACCTATCACTATGTAACTCCTTATACCCCCTATTCCCCCTATTACTATGTAAAACTTAGCAAAAACCCAAAAAATCTATGTATCCCCTTCCCCGAGCATTATAGCTCTATGTATGACCTTGAAGGTCTTCAAGTGCTAAAACATTTAAACGCAACCCAAAGAGCGCCAAAGAATTAATCCTGGGATTAATCCTAGATTTTCTCGGATTAATAACCTTAAACCCGTTTTGCGAATAAACCTTGAAAAAACCAAAAAAACCCACTTTTATAAAGTTTCCGCCGAGCCCGCAGTTAAAGAAATAATGATATTTTATTCCTCCCCGTACTTCGTATTGCCCGCACATGTTATCGAACCGTCGACCGTCGGATCTAGGCTTTCCCATCCGACGACCCACATGATATCGGACGGGCCTCCATATCCTAAAGATACCTTCCGAGAAACTGTCAAAGGGTGACATCAGGCCTCCGCCATGCGTCACCCCCAGATTCTCTCAGAGCGCCTTCTGACAATACCGCGACCGTATAGAAGGCAGTCCGAGAAAACCCACGTACCACTCTGCAAAATCGCCTGCCCACGCCAGCGCCACGCCCGCCCACGTCACTTCCACTTAGCGCCCTGTCAGCACCCCCGCCCGCCAGCGCTCCTACGTGTTTGCCACCTGTGCAATCCCCGTGGACCACTCACAGACTGCCACGTCACCTGTCCCTGACCCCACCTTATGACGTCATGCTGACGTCATCCAAAAAGCGCGCCAATAACCAAAAAGCCCATATTTTAGCCAATTTTCGCGTTTTTTCTCACTTTTGCCGAATTGAACTACTGCGCACCTCTGCATGTAATTTACGACCAGCTATCGACAACCTGCAAAAATCAACCTGAAGGACGCTGCCGCCTCCCACCCGCCTGCATTTGCGACCATTGCCGGCAATTCACCAGGTATTTTCCCAAAGAATCCCCTCAAGGCTTGCTTCTGTCCATAATTCTACAGCACTCAATTAACAAGAGTAATTACAACCAATTTACCAGTAAATTCCCAGTAATCCAGCACTCCTTCACAGTTGCAGGGTCGAAATTCACCTGCTAAACCCATACATAGTCAGCGTTTCCTAAATTCCTACTCTGTCCGCGCATTCGTGGACTGAAAACCTGAAAGGCATAATTCACCGAGAAAACAAAGTGGTCAGTCCCTACAGTCCCTCAATTAACTCCCTTTGAGCATTCTACACCATTTGTCACCACAGTTGCCTCATTTTCCTTTACAATTGGCTTTAGTTCTGCAAAATTATCCCTCTGTGCTCTCCTGCCCACTGAAACCAGTTCCACTACAAACTCACAAATACTACCAGCCATGGAAACGCCAGTAGCCCTCAATGTTCAGCCTCTGAATACCCCACACAGAGAGCTAGAGTGGAAGGCCTTGGGGGACAGAGATTACCAGATGTTAGACTGCATGGCCATGACAGCCAAATTCAATATTCACCTGATGAATGAGTTAAAGTCCCAATATCTTAGTGGGGTTGATACCTTAGGAATTTGGGACTCCCACATACCCATTTACAACCTTCCTCAAGTCAATGTCCTCCTAGACTTGATAAACCAATGCAGGTCGAGCTATGACCCCTGTCAGAGAGCCGTCCTCAGCCCCTCAGGCTCAGTATTGTTCCATATCACCCCTGAGGCCATCAATGAAATGCTCCCCTTTCACACCACAAAACCCCTAACTCCTCTCTCCATCCATGATTTGATAACGGAAGGGGGCAAGTTATCTAGTGATCAGATTGCCAGGATTAATCAATTGTTTATTCAGCCTCAATATCAATCTATGAGTACTACCCTTCCCATAGCATATCAGTATCTCAATGAGCCGGGCAAAATGCTGGTGGAATTGATCAGTTACATCCTGGGTTATGGGTCATATGAGGATCTGGATGAAACCATTATGGCCATGTTGTCCATTTTCTCCCCAAGAATGCCTCCTGCTGTACATTATGATTTTGCCACTTTTATTGCCAACATGATTCATGAGCAACTAATGAATCTAGAAAGGGAAAAGGTGTTTAAATACACCAGGTACATATATCATTTATTCTTGTTCTATCAGCCTGATGCCTTCCTTGTCCCTCTCAAAAAGCTAGATGCCCAGGGAAGCCCAAGGTCGATTGTGTTCTGGACTTCAGTCTGCCATATTCTAGCTTATTCACCTTACACCTACTGTGAATTCATTGACCTTTTCATCCATCCAGCTATGACCTTATTATTGGGTGTCCCTCCTCCCAGACTGACAGAGGAAATGCAAAGAATCCTTCAACTCTCAAAGGCCTACAGCATTGGTGATTGGTATTTTTATCAACACCATACAATAATCAGAGTATATGGCTGTGAATTGAATCCCTATAGGCTTCCAAGATATGTCCCAATGAGACTCTTTGCCCTAGAGTACTTCAGGCAGTTTGGAAATGCAAACTATGTCCATTTCCAAAGTAAAAACAAGAAGGTGCAACTAAAGGTGAGAAATCAGCTGCGCCCCTTTTTGTACAATAAGAAGGAGGAAGGATGGAAGGAAGTTGATAGGATCCTAGAGACCCTCAGACTTCAAACCAGTTTCAAATGGGTGCCTTATGATCCCAATCACTTCATTTCCCTTAGGAGGATAAAATACAAATTGGGTGGCTATGCTCATGTGAAACTGCCTCATATTGAGCAGTATGTCAATGCCCTAAGCTGGAAAGAAGGCACCTTAGAAGAGCCAATTGGTAAAGAAGAAATGCTACGAAGAGAAGAAAGCAATCTTGAAAAAGAGGCTGACTTGGAAACTTGTGGGCAGGTTTCTTCCTCCTGTCAAAGGCAAATTGGACCAGCTGCCTCATCTTCCACAGCCCAGCAGCAAGCAGCCAGAATCGCCCAACAGAAATCAAACAAAGACAAAGGCAAGCAGGTGGAGCAGGAATAGCCACCTCCTAGGATAGAGCAGCAAACAGAACAGCGAGTGGAAAAGGAGCTTGAACAGCAAGAAGAACATCAAGAAGAGGGGCAGCCTATGCAGCAAGAGCAAATGGCTAAAGCCCCAACACCCACTGAGCAACAGGCTCAAGAGAAAATTCCTTCTGGGCAAGAAAAGACAGTGGAGGCCTCAGTGCTTCAAACTCCACAAAAGCAGGAAAAGGGAAAGAAGAGGGACAGAGAATAAGAGACTCCCCTCACCACATCAAAAAATCAAGGGGAGAAAAGGTAGAGATTAAATCCCCTCTTGGAGGAAGAAATTCCTATGGCAAAATCGTTGGGAATGGGACCACCAAGTATGGAGGCATCTGCCAGTTCCTTTCAGCAGGAAAAAGAGAGAACTATTGGAGGAGAGGTCAGCTCCTCAAGCCATCAAAGGAGATCAGAGGCAGGTATCAAGCAACAGTTTATTGAGATCAAGAGGAGAAATTATCCACTCAGGCTCCAAATCTACAACCAGTTGCTGAAGATGGCCCCCACCAATCAACAAAGGCTTATGTCAGCCTATGACATCACAGAAGGTAAAATGACCATGAGTCATTTCATGCCCACCATGCTGCAGCCACAGTCAGCTGCAGACTATATAAGAAACAACCTTGAGGTTCTTGCAAAAGACATCCACCCTATGGACCAAATACAGATTCACTAGCAAACGGGTGAGATGGTCTATGCAACATTGGCAGACAAAAAAATGTTGGCTAATAGGTTGGAAAACAGCCTAAATAATACAGTTGCCCAACTTGAGTTGGAGAAGGCATCTTCCCTGGCCAAAGACAACAGGATCAAGTCTTTGGAAGATATAATCATAGATCTTGGGCATGACCCCAAGGACCCAAAATCCATACAATCGCTGCTAAAGATAAGGGATGTAGACCTTGCAGCCCTAAGAAAGAAGGTGAAGCTCCCATCAACCATTCACCCCCAAACAGATGAGGTTTCTCAGCGGAGGCAAGACCAGGAGGTAGCTACATTGCTGGTAGCACTGCACAAGCAACTAGTGCAGACAGAAGGGAGGCTGGAAGACACATAGGTTGCACTGCAGGCAGCCCTGTAGCAGAAAGAGGGAGGCCAGACTTCTCAACCCCCTCCAGAGGTTATAAACCTTGAGGAGCCTCTAAAGACCACTCCTCCTCCCACAGAAGCAGCAGCAGCAGCACCATCAACATCAACAACAGCGCCAGCACCATTTACAGAGCAGGCTCCGAGCCTCGACATGCAGAAATTGATGAGTGAGGTCCAGACCCTCGAAGCCCAGATGGCAGAACTGAATGGAGCCAAGGAGAATTTGGCCAAGCTGAATGAGAAGTATGACAAATCAAAGCAGAATGTGGCTGAGAAAGGGAGAGAAATAAAAACTCTCAAAGAAAGGATAAAGGATCTGGAGAAAGAGCTCACCCTTGACAAAGTGGTGGCTGAGATCAGGACAGTTTTGTGGACCCACATTGGCCAATCAATAACGGATCAGTGGCAATACATTGGAACTATTCATGAGCAAATGGAGCTCATAGGCAAAAGCACAAAGGGAAGTGCATAGAGCAAGGGCATCTCTAGGCAGTATGCCTGAGATAGCCAGCAGAATGATTAATGTGCTTAATAACCGGACAGGTCCTCAGCTGGCAGCAATTGGGATCTCCAACAGGACAGAAACTATCCAACTAATAAAGAGGGTCCTCACACTGAAAAGCCTGGTGCAGACATTGGATAGAAGAAGCCAGGACATGCAAACAGAGGTCAATAGGTTCATGGTCAAATTTGCAGCATTACAGGGCAGAGGTCTTCCCAGCTTGCTCAACAGTGCAGGAAAACTGCTATCACATGAGGTCTATGCAAAAAGGGTGAACACATTTGCCACCAATTAGATCAGTCAAGGATCAAGCAGCTCACAGGTAACAGGGCCAGCATCTGGGCAGAGTCTCTATGACAGAGTAGAGAATTTATTTTTTATTATGAATGAGATCAGCCATTTATTTGAAGTGCCTCCGAACTTCTACAAATACACAGAGGCAGATGAGACTTTGGATGCAATTTTGAGGCCTCAATTGCCTACACAGGAATGGTGGACCTCAATGATATAGTTATTATTATAAACAGGGTTTTCATAAAAGTTTTGTCATTAAAATATATAAGTCATCATATTCGGAAAGTATGATGCATATACTATGACTGAAAAAGTTGGAATGAGCCAACTCAGCAGGAAGATCCGGCCACCAAAAGCAACAATAACAGCTACAGGTAACAGGGCCGAGAAAGCTACAGCATGACAGAGTATAAAGACACATCATTCACATCATTCAACATTAAAGCAGAACACTCAACCGACTCAGTCTCCTCCAAAGGTCAAGAAGAGGCTTGACAGCATTAAAGACCATTTATCTCACATTTAGAGTAGCAATAACTTTCTTATCTGATATTTTGTAAAGTTGGTGAGCATATTTAGTTTATCAAATGACTCAGCATTCAGATATTTTTTAAAACCTATTGTATATATTCCACCTCAAACAAACTTTCAAGGGGTTGTTGGTTTTTGTTGTTCTCTTATGAAGAAATGAGAACTCGGCTGTAACTTTCAGAAGGATGATATAAATAAAGCTTGGAGCTTACAGGAACTGAGTTTTACTGGTGCATGCTGTGATTGGAACCATTGAATGCTAGAGGATTCTAGTGCTATGGCTTAATATAATAAGTGTTTCTCTATCTCTGTTAATGTTCTGTTATTTGTTTTAACTCATAACTCTCACATGTTGTTCTAAATCTAGGAAAGAAAGAAAAAAAATAGCTCAGGATTTGTCCATGGAGACACCCTGATCTCAATCTATCTTCACTATAAATGTTTTCTACAATTTCAGTTGTTTAAATTGGAATTCTTAACTGCTCCAATAAGCCCTGAATATCTCACAGTCACTATTTGGTAATTCATTTATGCTACTAAGTAGAAATTTTTGTTCAAATTGGTATCACACTATCTGTAACTTCACTTCCCATCGTTTCACTCACTAATCAGAAAATTATATTAACAATAGCCATCTAGCCTTGCAACAAAACTTTCTCCATCACAGGCACCAGAACTATCTCACATTCCTGACTCCATATTCCCAATGGATTAGCATCTTCTGCACTCTTCATGCCCTTCTTACAACAAACGTTCACCAACCAAAGTCTTAAACAGGAAACTGAAACTTTTAACTAGCCTAAAATCTTCACAACACATAGCTGAAACTTAAAGAGAGAGCCCTCTCTGATTATAGATAGGCTAGGATCTATAATCCAAAGGTTGGTTAGTGGTTACCCCGACCGTATTCCCTTGGGAGTCAAAGGGAACAACCTGGGTGTTAACATAAATGGCGACTCAAGTGGGGAAAACCTCAGGATTTTCTAATTACTGTATATTTCCTAAAGCTACAGGTGAAGCCTGAATGTTGGCCAGGAAGCCTTCAAAACTGTTTCTGTTTTACATTAACAAGTTTACATAAAAGCTGCTTCGGTCTATCTTCATACTAGCTTTAAGACATACACAGCCATTCCAAAATCTTGTCTAGCCCTTGTAGATACAAGAAAATTCTAAAAATAATCAAAAAACAAACTAGAAGCTGGCTCCCAAGAAGAATCAACGGTATACAAAGTCCAATCCTGACCCTAACTCACCAACTGTTTTTGAAAATCCTAACACAATCCCTAAAAACATTAGGAAGCAGCAAAAACAGGAAAATCCTTCTGACTTGAGCCCTAAGACAATCTACCTTAACCCCGTTCTCACTCCAATCAAGGTTCTATTCCAGTCTACCCCTGGTTCCCCTAGTTCACCATCTACATCTCAAAGCCCTCCTTTCACACCTTCATCCACTTCACATATTCCCTTGACCAACACTATAGTCTCTGCCATACCTATTTCCCATATTGTCTCAATAGTTCCTGTTGCCCCGTTTTTTCCTTTCAACCCCATAAACCCTGCAAGTATGGCCAATAGATATGCACCCCTTCAGTTACCTGCTAATGTTGCAGCCCTGCCTCATGACTACCAATCCAAAATCTCATACTTTGACTCCACTGGCCCTTTCACAACCATTCAGCATCCCAGAAGGATGCAAGATCATTTTGAGAACTATGAAATTGATGATGACAGTGTAAGAATGAGAATTTATGTTCAGGGCCTGACAGGGGATGTAAGAACCTGGTTTAGGTCACTCACTACAAATACCATAACAACTCCTAATGAGCTTTACCATGCCTTTACTAATAGATGGGAAAAGAAGAAAGATCCCTTGCACATACTGGGTGAATATGATACAATCAAGCGAGGTCCTCAGGAGACCGTTTTGGAGTATTGTGCAAGATTCAACAATGTATACAACGCAATACCGCAGAATTTGAGAGCTCCCCCTAATTTAGCATTGTACAAATTTCCTGATGGTTTTGACCCTGACATGGCATATCAGTTGAAGGAAAGAGCCCCTAAAACGCTTGAGGATGCACAAAAAGTTGTTGTCACAATCGAGGCTAACCTAATTGCCAAGAGGAACAGGGAAAGATTGGAAAAGAGAGTAACCTTCAAAGAAGAACCCTCAGCCTTTGATCAGAAACTGGATGCAATACTCACTGGCATGAAAAGGTTGGGTGACAGAGTAGAATCAGTTGAGAGAAACTCATCATGGGAAGCACCACAAAGTAACCGTATCAGGAATCCAAATTTTAGGAGAAATCAAAACCCAAACATTGGCAAGGCCAGTTTTGATCCAGAGATAAGACCTCCATTCCAGGAAAACTATACTGAAGCATCTACTTCAAATGAGCAAGTAGATGACACCCATATTAACCTGATGGGCCTGAATGATGAGCAGCAAGTTTTTCTGAGTCATGAAGATCACAAGGAGGATGACATTAAGCAGTTCCAAACCAGGTCAGGCGAGTCATTTGACTTTAAACAAGGTTATGACACAGCTGTTTATGAAATTCACAAGCAATACAAGCTAAGAAGCAGAACTATAAATGTAACACAGCCTGAAAAAGCAAAGGGTAGCCTGCAGCCTAAAAAATCCATAGTTACAGAACCACAGGACAAAACTGATTCAGTTACAAATGAAATAAACGTTGAAGAAGTAACTGAATTATTTCCCTCAAAACAAAATCCAATGGCTGCACCACCTTTGCAGCCTAATCCAAATAATACTCATCAAGAGATGAGTAAAAAGGATAAGTCTCATGATCAAGACAAGAATCAAGAGGAAAACTCAATAAACAAGGAAAAGATTTTCACCCCCAATACCAAGATCCAAACTGAAAGACCTTTTGACCTAGAAGCTGAAATTGGCAAATTGAAGATAGCTATTCCTCTTTCAGAATTAGCCAAGCATGACATCTACAAACAACAAATAAAGAACTCTCTTCAACTAACTCGTAATAAAGATAATGTCAATGTGTTAGATGATACCCCAGAATTTCTTTTTGGTCCAGAGGTTGATGGAAATATAGCAGTTACAGGGATCTTACCTTTCTATGTCAGCTTGCATGTTCATGACAAGATACTACATAATGCAATGTTTAATTCAGGGGCCTCTCACAACCTTATGCCCAAGTCAGTGATGGAGAGGCTCAACCTAGACATTACAAGACCTTATAAGGACCTATTTTCATTTGACTCCAGCCAAGTAAAATGGTTAGGCTTAATAAAAGATCTTTGTGTGTCACTGGTCCAGTACCCAAATAAAACGATTCTAATGGATGTTGTAGTTGTTGATATCCCACCCAAATATGGAATGCTGTTATCAAGATCATGGGGGGCTAAACTCCAAGGTTCCCTACAATTAGACATGTCATATGCCACCATCTCAGTCTTTGGTCAACCCAAGAGGCTATATAGAGAGTCACTTATGAAATACATGGTCAGCAGTGAAGAAAAGCCTCAAAACTTTCCCATATATGCTGTTCATTCTGACATAGACTCCTATATTCTCTTCAATGACAATACAGGTCCCACAAATAATGAAGAAATCTAGACACTCAAACAAGATCAGCATATAAATGAAGAAACTCCTGATCTGGAAATATTGGTTGATAAGTCATCAGATAAAAATGTTCAAGAAGACAAACCAAATGTAAGCCAAGATCTCAAATTGTTGATGCCAAGTCCCACAACAGTTGACAATCCTTCCCTAAATCAAGAAGTCCTCTGGTTTCTTGAATTCGATGGATCAATCAACAAATTAGGGGCAGGGGCAGGGGTTTGGATACATAACAAACAAAACAATCATGCAGAGGGTCGAGCCTATAGGTTAAACTTCAGGTGCACCAACAATATGGCAGAATATGAAGCTCTCTTACTAGGCCTCAAGCTAGTAAAATCCTTAAAAGCCATAAAAGTTTCAATCCTAGGAGACTCAGACCTAATCATCCAACAAGTAAAAGGAAACTTTGTCACTAATGACAAAAGACTGAGATCTTATAGGTCTGCTACTGCTGAAATACTAAATTCCTTCACTGAATTCCAAATTACCAAAATTCCTAGAAACCACAACCTTCATGCTCATAGTTTAGCCACATTTGCAAGCACTTGCAAACTACCTTTTGGACCCCAGCATTGCTTTGCAGCTGAGATAAAACACAGACCTTCTGTCCCAAACAATGTCAAGGATTGGCAAGTATTTGAGGATGATACACAAATAAACAATTTCCTGACTCTACATCAAGAATTTTTTGGACTAAGCATTGATACAGAGGCTGCAAGTGCTTCACAAACACTAGCTGAACAACACCAAACAAATGTCTCACTCGAAACAGCAAATCAAATGCTTTGTCCAACAAAATTTGACCGGGAGAAAATATAAGAACTTGAACAAGTTCATTCTGAAGAAATAGCTGATACTGAAGCTGAATTTATACAATGGAAAGACAATTTTCTTCCAACAGGCCTAACTCCGTTGGAGGACATTTTTGACTCAAACAATGTCAAACCAAAATTGCAACCACTTAATGCTGCCATTGAAGAGTTCAACATTGGAACTGTTGAAAAGCCCAAGATAATTAAATTATCTGCATCTCTACCACCTGATCAAAATCCTAAATACATTGACCTCTTTAAAGAATTCCAAGATGTCTTTGCATGGAGTTATGAGGATTTAAACTCCTATGATACCTCCATCATTCAACATACTATCCCTCTTAAGCCAAATCAAAAACCTTTTAAACAGAAATTGAGGAGAATCAATCCTATGCTTCTCCCTTCAATTGAAAAAGAGGTACAAAAAATGTTTAAAGCTGGCATAATAGCACTGATCAGATTCTCAGACTGGATTTCAAATTTGGTCCCTACAAGAAAGAAAACTGGTGAAATAAGGCTTTGTGTCGATCTAAGGAACTTGAATCAAGTGTCCCTAAAAGATAATTACCCCTTACCCAAGATGGATCACATCCTGCAAAGAGTAGTAGGGGCATCAACAATTTCTTTACTTGATGGATTCTCAGGCTTCAACTAGATCCTAGTCCACCCTGATGATCAGGACAAAACAGCATTTACAACCCCATGGGGAACCTTCAAATATGTCAAAATGCCTTTTGGGTTGAGAAATGCAAGAGCTACCTTTCAAAGGGCAATGGATATTGCCTTTGCCAAATAAATCCATGATTTCCTTGTCATCTACTTAGAC